>JBAKBP010000566.1:0-87500 GCA_037953745.1 Lithodes maja
GTATTAAACAACTATATATACTATGTATTAAACAACTATATATACTATGTATTAAACAACTATATATACTATGTATTAAACAACTATATATACTATGTATTAAACAACTATATATACTATGTAATGTATTAAACAACTATATATACTATGTATTAAACAACTATATATACTATGTATTAAACAACTATATATACTATGTATTAAACAACTATATATACTATGTATTAAACAACTATTATATACTATGTATTAAACAACTATATATACTATGTATTAAACAACTATATATACTATGTATTAAACAACTATATATATACTATGTATTAAACAACTATATATACTATGTATTAAACAACTATATATACTATGTATTAAACAACTATATATACTATGACTGTATTAAACAACTATATATATACTATGTATTAAACAACTATATATATACTATGTATTAAACAACTATATATACTATGTATTAAACAACTATATATACTATGTATTAAACAACTATATATACTATGTATTAAACAACTATATATACTATGTATTAAACAACTATATATACTATGTATTAAACAACTATATATATTATGTATTAAACAACTATATATACTATGTATTAAACAACTATATATACTATGTATTAAACAACTATATATACTATGTATTAAACAACTATATATATACTATGTATTAAATAACTATATATACTATGTATTAAACAACTATATATACTATGTATTAAACAACTATATACAGTATACTATGTATTAAACAACTATATATACTATGTATTAAACAACTATATATACTATGTATTAAACAACTATATATACTATGTATTAAACAACTATATATACTATGTATTAAACAACTATATATACTATGTATTAAACAACTATATATACTATGTATTAAACAACTATATATACTATGTATTAAACAACTATATATACTATGTATTAAACAACTATATATACTATGTATTAAACAACTATATATACTATGTATTAAACAACTATATATATACTATGTATTAAATAACTATATATACTATGTATTAAACAACTATATATACTATGTATTAAACAACTATATACAGTATACTATGTATTAAACAACTATATATACTATGTATTAAACAACTATATATACTATGTATTAAACAACTATATATACTATGTATTAAACAACTATATATACTATGTATTAAACAACTATATATACTATGTATTAAACAACTATATATACTATGTATTAAACAACTATATATACTATGTATTAAACAACTATATATATTATGTATTAAACAACTATATATACTATGTATTAAACAACTATATATACTATGTATTAAACAACTATATATACTATGTATTAAACAACTATATATATACTATGTATTAAATAACTATATATACTATGTATTAAACAACTATATATACTATGTATTAAACAACTATATACAGTATACTATGTATTAAACAACTATATATACTATGTATTAAACAACTATATATACTATGTATTAAACAACTATATATACTATGTATTAAACAACTATATATACTATGTATTAAACAACTATATATACTATGTATTAAACAACTATATATACTATGTATTAAACAACTATATATACTATGTATTAAACAACTATATATACTATGTATTAAACAACTATATATACTATGTATTAAACAACTATATATACTATGTATTAAACAACTATATATACTATGTATTAAACAACTCTATCCAAATAGCAATCCAGATAGACATAATTGCATAAAGACAAACATAGAGGGTTCAGGAATTATATTAAGTGAGCTAGAGACTATGGCATCCGAGTGTATTTTTTTTTTTTTTTTTTTTCTAATTCCAACTACTCCCTCTCGGGCATAGGCTGAGAGCCTGTACATTCCACCACTCAACACGGTGAAGCCCGTGAGGTCTTGTTCCAGTCTGGGGAGTGAGACATGTGAAGCAACCATCATGGCTCGAAGCAGCTCCATCTCTGAAGCGGCCGGTTGCTTCGCTCAAGTGCTTCACCGTCTCACCCTCCAGACTCAGACCCTCACTCTCAGAACGCCACCTATTGAGCAGTGAACTCACTAGGCATTGTCCCCCTGTAACATATTTTGAATATGGGAATATTCATACAGTGTTATTTAATCAGGGAACAATGAGGGTATTTTTTTGGCATTTCGGTTGGCTTTGTGGTAATGCACTGATACTAGGTACAGCACAAATTCAATCCCAATAATATCTTCCCATTGACATATCGGGATTTGAACCCGGGTCCATTGGATTACCAATCCAGTGGCATGACCACTCCACCACACCTCCCCTATGATAGAGACTATGGCATACGAGTGTACATGATAGAGACTATGGCATCCGAGTGTACATGATAGAGACTATGGCATCCGAGTGTACATGATAGAGACTATGGCATCTGAGTGTACATGATAGAGACTATGGCATCCGAGTGTACATGATAGAGACTATGGCATCCGAGTGTACATGATAGAGACTATGGCATCCGAGTGTACATGATAGAGACTATGGCATCCGAGTGTACATGATAGAGACTATGGCATCCGAGTGTACATGATAGAGACTATGGCATCCGAGTGTACATGATAGAGACTATGGCATCCGAGTGTACATGATAGAGACTATGGCATCTGAGTGTACATGATAGAGACTATGGCATCCGAGTGTACATGATAGAGACTATGGCATCCGAGTGTACATGATAGAGACTATGGCATCCGAGTGTACATGATAGAGACTACGGCATCCGAGTGTACATGATAGAGACTATGGCATCCAAGTGTACATGATAGAGACTATGGCATCCGAGTGTACATGATATAGACTATGGCATCCGAGTGTACATGATAGAGACTATGGCATCCGAGTGTACATGATAGAGACTATGGCATATGAGTGTTCATGATAGAGACTATGGCATCCGAGTGTACATGATAGAGACTATGGCATCCGAGTGTACATGATAGAGACTATGGCATCCGAGTGTACATGATAGAGACTATGGCATCCGAGTGTACATGATAGAGACTACGGCATCCGAGTGTACATGATAGAGACTATGGCATCCGAGTGTACATGATAGAGACTATGGCATCCGAGTGTACATGATAGAGACTATGGCATCCGAGTGTACATGATAGAGACTATGGCATCCGAGTGTACATGATAGAGACTATGGCATCCGAGTGTACATGATAGAGACTATGGCATCCGAGTGTACATGATAGAGACTATGGCATCCGAGTGTACATGATAGAGACTATGGCATCCGAGTGTACATGATAGAGACTATGGCATCCGAGTGTACATGATAGAGACTATGGCATCCGAGTGTACATGATAGAGACTATGGCATCCGAGTGTACATGATATAGACTATGGCATTCGAGTGTACATGATAGAGACTATGGCATCCGAGTGTACATGATAGAGACTATGGCATTCGAGTTTACATGATAGAGACTATGGCATCCGAGTGTACATGATAGAGACTATGGCATCTGAGTGTACATGATAGAGACTCTGGCATCCGAGTTTACATGATAGAGACTATGGCATCCGAGTGTACATGATAGAGACTATGGCATCCGAGTGTACATGATAGAGACTATGGCATCCGAGTGTACATGATAGAGACTATGGCATCCGAGTGTACATGATAGAGGCTATGGCATCTGAGTGTACATGATAGAGACTATGGCATCCGAGTGTACATGATAGAGACTATGGCATCCGAGTGTACATGATAGAGACTATGGCATCCGAGTGTACATGATAGAGGCTATGGCATCCGAGTGTACATGATAGAGATTATGGCATCCGAGTGTACATGATAGGAGAGCTTCTTTCATCTGGACTTTCCCTAAGGTCGTAATATGGGACTTAACTGTAAACACAGAGGTCATACTAATGTGTTATTAGGCTGTCTCAGTGTATACCACCTCCTCTATGAAGGGTACGTAGCACCCGTCTTGCAAAACAATCCCACCTTTACCTTGTGCAACTCTCCAACTCACGAGTAACACAATACTCCCAACCCTTCTTCTATTCAATAACTGAGTTTTGTATGTCTCTTCCTGGATTCATCTTTCCCTCATCCTATGACTTAAATAGTTTTAAACTCCGTGTGGCCAGACATTTTGGCTCGAACATTTCTTGTTTTTGGCCCTGTCACTTTCAACTCTGGGGGAAGCACTCGTTACAGGCAGATTTCCCTTTTGTCTCCTCCATCCACATATAAACAAAGATATTGGAGAGAGAGAGTGAGAGAGCGAGAGAGAGAGAGAGAGAAAGAGATACTCAATCCTCTATAATTATATGCTATGTTGCCAAGAAGATAATTATATGAAATACTAGTAATTTAACATGGAAAGAAGCAAACATCCATCCAGTTCCTAAAAAAGGTGCCTCTTCAGATCCATCAAACTACAGACCAATAGCTATAACTTCCACTCTTGGTAAAGTCTTTGAAATTATATTAAATAATCACATAATTAAGCATCTTGAGAATAATAAATTAATCAGTGATAGGCAATATGGTTTTAGACGATGTCGATCAACTGCAGACATGCTTTGCCTTCTTACGCATCAAATCAACCAAGCTACAGACCAACATGGTGAAACACATACAATAGCACTGGATATATCAAAGGCATTTGATAGAGTCTGGCATCAATCCTTATTGTCGAAGATGTCACACTACGGCCTTGCATCATTAGTTCCACTAATTTCTTCTTATCTTCATAACAGAAAAATACGTGTAATGGTAGATGGCCTTTATTCTCAATTTCACTCAATAAATGCTGGTGTTCCCCAGGGATCAGTTTTGGCCCCAATTCTGTTCCTCATTCATATCAATGATCTCATATCTACCACTCATAATCCAATACATTCCTACGCAGATGACTCAACACTCCACAGTTCCTTCACATTTACCAATTCTGTCACCCAACCCGATCTTATAAATTCAAAAATAAACGCTACAATTTCTCTGAACCAGGACCTTTCTAGAATTAATGGATGGGGACAAAAGAATCTAGTTTCCTTTAATGCACAGAAAACCAAGTACATTCAATTTTCTAACCGACAGAATCTCACTGACTCCCATATATTTTTTAATTAATGATGTAAATATTCCCACTTCCCCTAGTATTGACATTCTCGGTGTAACATTAACTACTAACTTGAGCTGGACACATTATGTTAGAAGCATTGCTAAGAATGCCTCTAAAAAACTGGGACTCCTGTACAGAGTTCGAGAATTCTTCACTGACGAGCAGTTGGCCGTGATATATAAAAGTCATGTGCGTTCTCAGATGGATTACTGTTCACCTCTGTGGGGTGGAAGTGGAGTGGTTGCATTGAGGCAGTTGGACAAAATTTAAAATAAAGCTATTAGATTAATCAATAACCCTGCAATCACACAGGACCTTCCTACATTATCCATACGAAGAAACGTTGCATCCCTTGCATTATTCTACAGATATTTTCACAGCAATTGTTCCGAGGAACTTGCTTCAATTGTGCCGCCTCTCCACATCTTTCCCCGTAGAACTAGGGCAGCTGAGAGCGCCCATGAATTTACACTTTCTCCTCCACAATGCAGAACTTCTCCTTATCAGAATTCATTTATCCCCAGAGCTACTACTCTTTGGAATTCACTTCCCTCGAATTGCTTTCCACAAACTTACAATCTACAAATGTTTAAATCCAGTTGTTACAAACATTTTATGAATGGAGGATGCCTTTAGGCACATGGACCTTTTTGTTTTATCTGTGTTTTTCCTTCCTCCGTTCATTGTCTCTTAAAACAAAAAAAAAATAAAAAAAATAAAAAAAATGGAAGTCTTATTATATAACACCTATCCACATCAGTATTTCTAACTTAAAGAAAAGTTGGATAATTATATTGTAATGGAGGTGTTGTTATAGGAAGATATGTGGACCGGGTGACACAGCCAGAACTCTCAAACTGAGGGGCCGGGATCGAGTCAACATACACCTTCCTTCCTTTTATTTGATTGTTTGCCATAATATAGTTGTTTTGTTATTTGATTTTTTGTTAATTAAACATTATTGGAGTGTTTTAAATATCTAGGAGGAATGATGAGCAAGAATGGAGGTATGGACATGGAGGTAAAACAGAGACTATGTGAAGGAAGGAACGTTTTTGGAGCAATGGGATAATGTGGAAATTTAAATTGAAATTTATATTTAGCCATAATATATACAATGCATATTTAATGACAAAGACAAATATAGATGTAAGTTCAAGCGAACAACATAACTAAATGTATGATCAATTATATTACTATTGTTTTACTCAATATTGTGTCGAATCATTAAGTAAATATAACATAATTTGCTTACACATACATAATATACATTAGATAAAGTGCAAACATAAATACATTATGGCAATTTGTTATGCACAAACAAAACATCCAAATTAACATTAGGCACATTCATTATAATTTCATATATGACCTATCTACAGTTATACATACATTCATTCATACAATCACTTACATTCATACCTAAATATGTACATTATGTAGTATACAATCTTAGCAAGCTACATATAATATCAGCTGAAATATATAATTATGCACACACAAACATACATATGCATACAAATATTAACATAACACACTCCTTAGAACTAGACGGATTCACAAACAGGTATGCATATCTAAAACGTTTACACATATACAATTATATACATATATATTCACTTACTCATGTTTGCAATATAAATGAACACATTAATGAGAAACATACATGCAACTTCCTTACACTTGGAGATACACTCCAATTACGCATATACTGTACATAGGACATACATTTAGTACATGATAATACTTATGTAGGCTACAGTACGGTACCTTATAATATATATCGTAACTGGAATGTTTACAGTGCATAATAGTGGACAGTGTTTGATTGTAATAAAACATAAGCCACCAGAATGAAGAAGTAAATAAACCCTCACACATGAACAGTTCCTTGTAATGCTGCTCGATATTTATTTAGCAAGTAACATTTATGAGAACTCATGAAGCTGGGCAATGTGGAAGGTGAGAAATCTCGGAATGAAAGTTAAAAGTACAATGTATCAAGGGATTGTTGTACCAACAGTGATGTACTGGGCTGAGACAAGGGCTCTGAAAAAAAAGAAGAGAAGAAAGCTGGATGTGATGGAGATGAGCTGCTTGAAGAGTATAATGAAGAGTGACTCGTAGAGACAAATTGAGGAATGAAGAGATACGTAGGAGAGTGGAGAAGCAGGAACATTTGTCGGCTGAGCTTGTATGGTAATGTTGAACAAATGGAAGATGAAAGGCTTAAAAAGAGAATATGTGAGTCAGATAAAAGGAGAGGTAGAGGTGTAGGAACCCCTCCATTGAGATGGAGAAACTGTGTAAGACAAGCGTTGGAAGATAGAGGAATGACTGTAGATCAGGCAAGAGAAGTGGAAATAAATGGGAATTAAAATAGAATGTTTGTGAATAGATGAGTGTAAACGCAGTTGTTTGGGAGAGAGGGTCAGGCGCTAGCTGGACTAGGTAATAGTCCGTCAGGCTCCTGGTCCGGGGAGCCGGTATATGAAGGGTATGCCTGTATGCATGGTGGGCGGGCATTGTGGTGATACAGTTCGCTGCATGTTTTCCTGCGGAAATCGGAGCCTCTCTGGGAGATCTAGGACTTGAGAATCTTATGCTGGGGACCCCAAATGAGCCTGGTCCTCTGGGTTATTTTTCCTGGACAACCTAGATGTGTGTGTGTGTGTTTTTTTTTTGTTTTTTTTTTTTTTTTTTCGGGCTCTGTCTAGGGTCGCCGCCCACCCCCACCACCCAAAAAAGGGGTATGTGCCAGAGTTTATAGATAGATATATATAATTAAATTCCATAGCAAGTGGTTTACATTATATGTTGCTGAAATTTGGCAGTTATTTCTATATTTTTAACCAGGTGTATTTATGATAGGTAAATATTTACTAACCAGATACTATTATTGTACGCTCGTATGCCATAGTCTCTAGCCCACTTAACACTATTCTTGGACTTCACCTCTTTCTAATTATGTATATTTCTGGAAAAGAATTTATGAATATTACATACTATACAACAACTACAAAATTATATATATTATTTATTGAAAAACAAGTTCTATCAACAAATCAATCTAGATAGCAGTGTTGCCACGTTAACTACTTTCCACTAGATCTAGTGACATCTACTTTGATCTAGCGGCAATTTTTAACAACTAGAGACATGAAGTATGCTGGTTCTGTAGATTTGAACCGTTTTAGAGCGATATTGTAGAGATTGTGCCATTACTCCAGCGAGTTTCGGCATTTATCTAGTTATAGCAGGCCTTCGATAGAGTCTGGCACAATTCTTTAATTTCCAAACTACCTTCCTTCAGTTTCAATCCCTCCATCTGTGCCTTTGTCTCTAATTTCCTTTCCGGCTGTTCCATAGCTGCGGTTGTGGATGGCCATCGCTCACTTCCTCATCCTATCAACTCCGATGTTCCTCAGTGCTCTGTCCTATCTCCCATCCTCTTTCTAATTTTCATATAAGATCTTTGCAACTGTACCTTTAGTCCCATCCATTCATATGCAGACAACTCCTATCCAGCAATCCCTCAAAAACAAACATAATGAAACCATGCAACACTTATCTTCTGATCTAACTACTATTTCCAATTGGTGGAAGAGAAAACCTTGTTGCCTTTAACCCTTCTGGCCCGGGCTCGCCCTCCTAAAGACGTTGTTGAGATCCGGGCGATCTGGCCGAAAAACTTCTACGCCTAGGCTACCGTATCTTTGTCATTGTAACAGCTACCGCATTCCCACGCATCTCCAAGCGTAGATGTGTTTCGTACCTGTAGACTGACGTTGAGTAGAGCTCTCTAAGTCAACTGGTTCAGTTGTGATGACGATTTCCGAGGAGAGAGTTTCGATGTAATGTTAGCAATATCAGACACTTTTCAACACTAAATCTGTTCTTGCAGACAACACAATAACAAACTCCGACTCTTCTTCTTGTTTTCGGAGGTGCGGTGACGCAACGACAGGCTTTGTTTACATACGTCGGACGCACGGCTTTCAAAACACGCTTAACCCTCTCACGACCATAGGACGCAGAGGTTGCCAGATTAGCAATAAGAAAAAGATTACTCTCACTGTTATAATTACCTCTCCAAAATTAGTTTTCTGCCCACAGCTAACTCAAAGACAACTGCAGAGGTTGAAGTAAACAAACTAAAGGTTTATAGATACCCCTGACGGTAACAAAGGATTTAAAGTATCCCTAATAGGCTCAAAAATCGCGTCCGGATATGAGAGGGTTAATAGGCTTTCAAGCTTACAGATTTTAAAATGACACCCGAGCTCCTGCCCATCTGCCGCGGTGTCCTTTTAAAATGCTGCCCGGGCGGGAAGGGTTAATGCTTTCAAAACCCAATTTCTTCATCTTACTACCTGTCCGGAACTCCTAGAGGAGTATCTCTTATTCTTCAATACAAAAATATATCCTTCATCTTCTCTCAATATTCTCGGTCTCTTTTTCTTCTGCTCTCACTTGGAAGGACCATATTACCAGTCTTGCTAAGGCAGCCTCCCGGAAGCTGGATGTGCTCAACTGCCTCAAAGGGTTATTTACCCCAGCACAGCTTCTTGCTCTGTACAGGGGCACAGTGTGTCCATGTATTGAGTATTGTTCACACGTGTGGGGAGGATCCTCTCACACAGCACTTCTAGACAAAGTAGAAAAGAAAGCCTTTCGATTCATTAACTCCCGTCCACTCACCAACTCTCTGCAATCTCTCTCTCTTCGCCACAATGTTGCAGCTCTCTCGCTATTCTATCGCTACTACAACAATCAATGTTCCGCAGAGCTTTCCCAGTGTATACCACCTTCTCTACGTATGGTACGTAGTACCTGTCTTGCAACACAATCCCACCCCTACTCTGTGCAATTTCGCAACTCAAGAGTGAAACGTTATTTTCAGCCATTCTTCTATTCAACTGCTGAGCTCTGGAACTCTTTCCCAGAATTAATTTTTCCCTTTTCCTATTACTTAAATTGCTTCAAACTCCGTGTTTCCAGGCATCTTGGCTCGAACGTCTCTTGATTTTGGCCCTGTCACTCATTCAACTCTGGGGGAGGCACTCGATAAAGGCAGTTCTGCCTTTTGTCCCCCTCACTCACATAGAAAAAAGAAAAGAAAAAAAAATGATTCGTTAGAATTGCCTAAATTAAAGCATAAGAGTTTGAAAGAACTTGTATGAGTGGGCTAGAGACTAAGGCATCCGAGTGTACATAATACTGTATATTATCTGCTACCACCTCAATAATTGTTATGGTGGGACAATTTAGAGGTTTGAGTAAGTATTTTATGATATTATAGATAGCTAACACTCTATACCGTGCCTTAAGGGGATATTATAGATAGCTAACACTCTATACCGTGCCTTAAGGGGATATTTACACTTGAGCGATTATTTTATGATATTATAGATACCTAACACTCTATACCGTGCCTTAAGGGGATATTTACACTTGAGCGATTATTTTATGATATTATAGATACCTAACACTCTATACCGTGCCTTAAGGGGATATTTACACTTGAGGGATTATTGTTATGGTGGGACAATTTAGAGGTTTGAGTAAGTATTTTATGATATTATAGATAGCTAACACTCTATACCGTGCCTTATTTAGGGGATATTTACACTTGAGGGATTATTTTCTTGGCCCCTTTCTCCCTCACGTTAAGTCTAATTGCTTTTGAGATTTTAAGAAGTTCGCCCCATTAGATTGATGATTTTTAGAACTTTAGCCCCATTCCTGTCAATTTTAAGACCTTTTGTGCCACTTAGGTGTCGATTTTTTACTGGCGAGTGATAGCGAGCCTGTAAGTTAAGAGGAACTGGCCTTCGGCAGGTATATTTTTCTACCGAAAAATTTACAAATGTATCTTGAAAGGGGGTCTAGGGGATGTCATTCTAAGCTTGATGGAGGTCTATGACACAAACTAAAACCTCCCTTTAACCATTTAATTATCCGATTACTCATTTATGTTCTATTTTCTGGCTATTATTAGAGGATTTTATTCAGATTAGGAAGAATATATGGCAGTCAGCGGGTTAATGGAGATCCTACTATCTTTATCATTCTCACAGATCCTTCATAAGTTGTATACAACCGTCTAGTGATAGGTAGAACACAGAACATAAGTTGTATACAACCGTCTAGTGATAGGTAGAACACAGAACATAAGTTGTATACAACCGTCTAGTGATAGGTAGAACACAGAACATAAGTTGTATACAACCGTCTAGTGATAGGTAGAACACAGAACATAAGTTGTATACAACCATCTAGTGATAGGTAGAACACAGAACATAAGTTGTATACAACCGTCTAGTGATGGGTAGAACACAGAACATAAGTTGTATACAACCGTCTAGTGATGGGTAGAACACAGAAAATAAGTTGTATACAACTGTCTAGTGATAGGTAGAACACAGAACATAAGTTGTATACAACCGTCTAGTGATAGGTAGAACACAGAACATAAGTTGTATACAACCGTCTAGTGATAGGTAGAACACAGAACATAAGTTGTATACAACCGTCTAGTGATAGGTAGAACACAGAACATAAGTTGTATACAACCGTCTAGTGATAGGTAGAACACAGAACATAAGTTGTATACAACCGTCTAGTGATAGGTAGAACACAGAACATAAGTTGTATACAACCGTCTAGTAATAGGTAGAACACAGAACATAAGTTGTATACAACCGTCTAGTGATAGGTAGAACACAGAACATAAGTTGTATACAACCGTCTAGTGATAGGTAGAACACAGAACATAAGTTGTATACAACCGTCTAGTGATAGGTAGAACACAGAACATAAGTTGTATACAACCGTCTAGTGATAGGTAGAACACAGAACATAAGTTGTATACAACCGTCTAGTGATAGGTAGAACACAGAACATAAGTTGTATACAACCGTCTAGTGATAGGTAGAACACAGAACATAAGTTGTATACAACCGTCTAGTGATAGGTAGAACACAGAACATAAGTTGTATACAACCGTCTAGTGATAGGTAGAACACAGAACATAAGTTGTATACAACCATCTAGTGATAGGTAGAACACAGAACATAAGTTGTATACAACCGTCTAGTGATAGGTAGAACACAGAACATAAGTTGTATACAACCGTCTAGTGATAGGTAGAACACAGAACATAAGTTGTATACAACTGTCTAGTGATAGGTAGAACACAGAACATAAGTTGTATACAACCGTCTAGTGATAGGTAGAACACAGAACATAAGTTGTATACAACCGTCTAGTGATAGGTAGAACACAGAACATAAGTTGTATACAACCGTCTAGTGATAGGTAGAACACAGAACATAAGTTGTATACAACCGTCTAGTGATAGGTAGAACACAGAACATAAGTTGTATACAACCGTCTAGTGATAGGTAGAACACAGAACATAAGTTGTATACAACCGTCTAGTGATAGGTAGAACACAGAACATAAGTTGTATACAACCGTCTAGTGATAGGTAGAACACAGAACATAAGTTGTATACAACCGTCTAGTGATAGGTAGAACACAGAACATAAGTTGTATACAACCGTCTAGTGATAGGTAGAACACAGAACATAAGTTGTATACAACCGTCTAGTGATAGGTAGAACACAGAACATAAGTTGTATACAACCGTCTAGTGATAGGTAGAACACAGAACATAAGTTGTATACAACCGTCTAGTGATAGGTAGAACACAGAACATAAGTTGTATACAACCGTCTAGTGATAGGTAGAACACAGAACATAAGTTGTATACAACCGTCTAGTGATAGGTAGAACACAGAACATAAGTTGTATACAACCGTCTAGTGATAGGTAGAACACAGAACATAAGTTGTATACAACCGTCTAGTGATAGGTAGAACACAGAACATAAATGTGTCATCGGATCTTCTAAGGGTTAGTAAATGGAACACTTGTCTAACAGTATTCTGTGAGAACTTGTCAAAACACTACCAACTGATAGTTATAGCTTCACTTCATTACGTTTGAGGGGAAGAGTTTGTTTATTGGCTTACTAGCCGGGGAAAAATCGAAGTATCATACCCTCTTCCCCCCTCCCCCACCCCACCCATACACAAACACGCATACACACACACTTAAAACCAATTCTAGCACCCCTTTAGAATGCATGCCAAGTATGAGCTTTCCATCTTCAAAACAGATGGAGTACTTCGTGAACAAAGAGACAAGCAGACTCACAGAAAGTGCAGTATACTGTAAACAGTAAAAATATATAATTATGTATTAATATTTGTTTTCTTGTTTTTAAGTTTTGTCTCTACACCTCCATCAAGTTTTAAAATCATCGTAATGAGATACAAATGCATAAAATGTCCCAGCCGAAGGCCGTTACCTCCAATATTTTAAGTTCGGTATCGCTCGTGTGACGCATGTCGAGTATGAGCATGCTGTACAGAACGCCCAGTCAGGCCCCACTCTCGCTAGGATCGTCAGGGCAGGAACTTTGGCTGTAGTCTGTGTAGAGTTTCCTAACTTAGTTTATGTGAGCCGTTGTACTATAAGTATTATAAATATGTATTTTGTTTTCATCTGAGTCAACGAGTTCTATTTTATATCATTAGTTATAAGTATTGTGTGTGGGACTTATATGTAATGATGAGGAGAAGAGAGAGAGTTATGTAACGACGGCCCGTGAGCGCGCCATGAGGTAGGTAGGCCTCCCTCCCTCCTCCCTCCTCCCTCTCAGCGCGTGGGAAATCCTTTGTCGATCCCAGATTGAGAGAGAATATTACGTAACGATTGCTAGTGGGCGGTCCTTAGTAGTTGGCGATATGCTCACTAGAGGGCCGAGTATAAAAAGGAGAGGTCCTCGCCACAATTCTTTAGAACTCATCAGGCAGAGCGACTTCTCATATCCCTTGCAACTATCCATATTCTTCCGACTGATGTGAACTTTCTCTACTCTCTGAACAGCCTATCTTCTTCCCTTCTCGACCCTTTATAACCTCAATGACCCCTTTGGTGCAGATTTAGTCAGCCAAAGTATTATCGCTTGAGTTCTCACGAGATAAGTGCCTGTTAGATAGCCTATTTTTGGAAGGGTTAACTAGAATAGGATTGATTGATGTTTGTTGCACTCGTATATGCATTTCCCTGTGTACGATTATCCATGTTCCTGTTTTCTGCTGGTTTAGGTAATGCTAGACTGGGATAAGGTTTCGGGAGTTGTGATTTCCTATGAGTACTAGGTTTTGGTTGAACCGGTACAATTGCAACGGAGACGTGGGAAGCCTAGGTGGTCTTTCTGACTGTGTACCTTGAGAGTTTAGCACTGTGTTGCGAGTGAGGGCTTTTGCCTCTGCCACCCAACACTGTGCTATCTCGTTTGCTTGACTTTGAGAGGATCGCCAGGAGAGAACCAGATACTAGTGATCTGGATCTCTCAAGAGAGCATCCCGTCAATTAACGTAATTTGGCCGCACAGTCTTAAGGACCTCGCTAGGCTACGAGCCGCTTGCTCAGCCATTGTTTCCTAACCTTAGATATCCCAGCTAGACTTTGCTCGACCAGCAGATACAGCATAGTATTGAAGCTTCTCCTTATGTATATTATTGTTTATGCACTATTGATTTCATGTGTGGCACGCTTAGCTACTTCAGAGATTAGTGGCCCACGAGCACAATCTTAGTAGGCTATTGCCAGTGCATTGTCGGAGTACTTCTTCTTAATGTTTGCCATATCCTATTGCTTATTCTTATAATTCTTCTTATGTCAATTTAAAGCCTTTAATTACCAGTGAGTTATTCATTAAATTGCTGTTCAAAATCCGATACTTACTTCTTATGAGTATTCGAGAAGCATCTAACTTATCAGAAGATTCCTTGCTTGATGCTCGAGGACTATTGTTTAACGTAACGTAATAGTGCCGATCCGAAGTAGAGGGTGGAGGACTTCTTAAGTTCTTAGTTCAAGGGTGGATTACTTCGGCTTCGGCCAACACTATTCTTTAGTGTTGTAGTACTTTCTTCTTTGTTTGATTGTTGACCAGACTAGATAACTCCCGTCTTGTTATTAGTCTGTTGTGTGAAACGCTAGTACCGAGTTCTTGTATACCCCGTTATAGCAGATAGAACTCTGGAGGGTAGTGGCGTTTTTTGTTCGGCTGGCAGTACTCTGGGGTTGGGATCGTGTGTTTCCGTTGTGGCAGCGAGCCATACTCGAGTCCTGTGTAAGAGCCCTAGTGTACCCGAGTGCCCGGTCGTAACAAATGGCGACCTTGCTTAGGATTTTGTGAACAGTATAATTTTTTGCAGAGTTGTACAACATTTGTTTGTTCGTACTTTAGCGTACATATTGAAGAATATTTTTTTTTGTAAGGCAATTAGGAGAGCATTTAAGAGACTCCAGTTAATTTAGTAATTAGTGCTTACATAAGGGAGTTTAACACTTTTGTCTCGAGAATTTTTTGTGAACTTCAGTATGTCGTGCCCTAGTATTGACGAGGAGCGAGAGATGCCATTTGAGGAGGTGCCGTTAGTAACTAGTGAGGAGGATGCTAGACTTTTTGTGAGTAAGCAGTACCATGTGACGGAGGAGAGGCTGACTGGGGTGAATGTTTATGGCTTGCACCTGATAGCCAAGGTTTTGGGTCTATCCAATGTAGGAGGGATGTCCAAGGGGGAGCTGATTTCCTGGGTGTTGCGTGGGCGACATGGGGTTTCGGAGGAGAGGGCGTTTGGGGGGGTTCCTCCCCAGATCCCCTCTCACTCGACTCCCACAGTGCCGTCCACTCAAGTACCGGAGGTTAGCACCCTCCCACAGAGGGATGAGAATTGGAAGATTGGAGTGCCCTCGGGCGGTGCGTATGGTGGTTCCCCAGTTCTTGCCCCCCCTCCTTCAGTAGTGGCAGCTCCCTCTTCCTGCCTGTCTCCAGAGATGGTATTTAGACTTGAGCTTGCTAAAATTGAGATTGAGGCTAGGAAGCAGGAGAAGGAGATTGAGGCTGAGACTAGGAAGCAGGAGAATGAGACTAGGAGGCATGAGATTGAGGCGGAGAATGAGACCAGGAGGCACGAGGCTGAGCTTAGGTACGACTCAGAGAAATATTGTGCTCAAATAGATTTAGATAAGACTCGTGCAGAGTCGACAGGGACTCGGATGGGGCCGTGAGGGTCAAGTAAGAGAACAGTCCTTGTCCCACTTAGTCAAATTGGTGCCGGCATTTAGTGAAACTGAAGTCACAGAATTTTTTAATCGTTTTGAGAAGAAGTGTAGGGAGCATAATTGGCCTGAAGAGAAGTGGGCAGCTCTGGTCTCCTCAAGACTTACGGGTAAGGGTCTGAAGGCTTATGATGCACTGCCTTTAGAGTCTTGCATTGACTACCCAGAATTGAAGAGAGCTGTCCTACGGGCATACGAGTTGCAACCAGAAACATATCGATTGAAGTTTCGGGGTGTTACAAAGACTAGGGAGGCGACCTTTCTTGAACATGCCCGGGACTTAAAAGATGCACTTACAAACTGGACACGTTCTGAGAAAGCTGAGACGGCCGAACAGTTGACTGAGCTGTTTCTGCTCGAGCAGTTTTATAAGTGTACAGGTGCAGATATGACTTTAACTATTAAAGAAAAGAACCCTAAAACTCTACAGGAGGCAGCTGAGATGGCTGACCTCCGGCTATCACTAATTCGTGGGTGCGGGTCTGCCCAGCGTAGTGAGGCAGGTAACAAGGGGCGTGACGCCCCCCCCCCGAGTTAGTGATATACATTATGCAAACAAGTACAAGAGCTATGATACCAAGACTGACCACAAGACTAGCACCGTCCCATTTAAGAAGGGGCCGGGCCCTTCCCAGTACCAAGGGAAGCCCAGAGGGGAGTTGGAGTGTTATCATTGTCATGAAAAGGGGCACTTTGCAAGAGTCTGTCCTAGCAAACCACCTACAGCAGCTGTGTCTTTGGCCTGCAACATTGGTGTGTCTCCGAAGTTTTCTGAGTTTGCCCGGGGCAGTTCGTCAGAGGCTGAGGCACAGCCAATGCAGAAGCACCTGGGAGGCTCGAACCCTGCTCAGGATGTTTTTTGCGACCATAGAGGACGGGGTTGCGTGATGTGGGCGGGGCGCAAGCATGGAGTAGAGGTCTTGCGTGATACAGGTGCTTCCCAGACTCTGATGAATAACTTGACTGGCTACCCTATAAATGCGGCTCGGGTGGTAGTGGTGCAGGGTATTAATGCAACTCGGTCATACCCGCTGGTGCGGTTGGAGTTGGAGGTGGATGGTGTGACACGTGAATTGGATGTCGGGATTGTGGAGAAACTGCCAGTGGAGGGCGTCGACCTTCTTCTCGGCAACGACTTTGCAATGCCCGCTTCTGAGGTTCTACCCTTAGTTGTTGCCGAGAGGACGGCCGACGTGAGTAGGGAAGAGCAAGAGTGTGTCGAGCGGTGCCAGGCAGAACCCATGGCGTGTGCTGTCACCCGAGCTCGGGCAGCTAAAGTGTCACAGCCTAGTCCTCCGTCTTCAGACCAGCAGAGGAACGATCAACAGGAGGAGGCTAAAGCTGGAGTTGGTTTTAAGAGTTTTGACTCGGCGGCTCTCCTGGGTGATTCAGTATTGGCACCTATGTTAGAGTCTGGAGAGGCCCCAGGACCTGTCACAGCTAGTGAGGAGGTAGGGCCGGAAGAGACTCCGAGGCAGCAACGTTGCACACGGAGAGAAGAAAGGGTTGCTCAGTTTGATATTGGGGAAGGACTTGGGTTGCTTCGGAAGCATCTAGACAGGTTGGTTCCCTCAGATATTTGTAAACTGCAGTTGGAGGATCCGGAAGTTCAGAAGTGTGGTAATGGGGCTGTCGAGATCAAACACGAGGACGGGGAAGCATGTCATGTGAACCTGTTGGAGGAGTTTGTGAGGCAACCACCTGAGCAGCCTACTGTCCCTGCGTTGGTCTGCCGCGGCCAAGGTGGAGAAGGAGAGGGGGGCAGTAGGGCACAGGTGGAGGAGAGTAGGGATTGTTATGTCTCGGCGGAGCCGTGGGCGGGGGACACGAGTCTGGTGGCTGTGGAAGCGCTAGAGCACCTGCCTGAGCAGCAGTGTGCAGCACTCCAGCACCAGCTCGGTTCATACCCCACTGGTCGTGCCGAGCCCCTGAGTCTCACAACTCGGACGGTGCGAGATGTTCCGCGGGCAGGTCACGTGAATGTTAAAAGACCGTTAGCCTCGTTGTTTCGGTGGTTCAAGGTGGGCGACGAGGCTTTGGCATGGTTGCCAGGTCAGGGTCGACCCATGGCTGCCAAGGGTGGTGGTCAAAAGGAGGACATTGAGCAGATTGGTAAGGTCGGCTGTGGTATCGCAGTGCCCGGTCATCGCATAGCCTCCCAATGCTGCTCTAGTCTAATGCAACAGCCCTACCATAGACCGACTGTATCTGGCCATGTCGCTGAAAGCGGTGATGCTGCGCAGGCAGATGTCGTCACAAGGAATGCGGGGGTGCGCATGTACGGTATCGGCGGGGAAACCTTAGCAATAATGAACTATGGGAGTGACTGCACAGGTGGTACTGATTGTCCCTCTCATGACCTGGCTGTTCTAGGGACGAAGGTGGAGAAGGAGGGAGACTACAGGTTAGAAGCTGCGGTCTCGGCTGGGTTGTGGGAGGGCACTAGGCATGTTGTTCGTGGAGACAGTGCAAGGCAGTTGTTTATTAGGCTATGGCAGTACTTTCGCATGTTTGTTGCTTCTTCAGACCTGATGTACGGGGTAGAATCCGACATGCAGGCTGGAGATTGTGCAAGGCTCAGTTTAATTCCCTACCGTATAAATCCTGCTCGACAGCCTATGGTGCAAGCAGAGCTGGATTACGTGTGGACGAAGGGTCTGAGGGATAAGGAATGTCGTGAGTGGTCGTTGCTTGTAACTTTGTCCGAGCGTGCTAAAGAGGTATGTGGTTTTGTTGTGGACGGGAGTACCTACCAGTGCAATGTTATGCCTGACGGACTTAAGAATGCACTAGCAACGTTTCAGAACCTGATGAATGAAAGTGAAAAGGACGATGATGCGCTGGGGCATTTCGAGGTCTATGTTCCAGCCTATGGTCCGGTCGTTGTAGTTTACCCAGATCATCACCCTCTCAAGATCTTGGACCAGTTTCACAATCGGAATATGAGGCTGACCAGGTGGTCACTAAGGTTATTGGTATATAACCTGGACATACGCCATATTGCCGGTTGTGATAACGTGGTTGCAGATGGTCGTTCAAGGGTATATGATCCTGGGTAGATTGACACACGGGTAGCCTCCTGCTTTAGTTTGAATAGTATTTTGCGCTTGGTGCTTGTTGGCTCGCGGTTGTAGCCCAGCGTATTGGGTCGTAAAGCAGGAGTTGAGCGTTTGGTATAGAAGAAAAAATAGGCTGCCCTTATAGTGCAGCCGGAAAAAACATATTAAAATATAAAAATCATAAAAAAACTCTTTCTTTTGTTATAGATAATTGTATAAGTTTGTCATAGCCTATAGAGTTTGAGTAGTCCACGAACTATCAAACGGCTGAGCTGCTGTAAGCTCGCTCTGGGAGCATGATATTATGTCTTTTACTATTGTTGGGAGGAGTTATGAAATGTGATTTTTTTTTTATAAGATGTGTTTTAGTGATAAACTCAGCGTTGTTTTAGTGCCATGCGGTCGCTGGGTGTGAGGGGTTTGATGGGGTTCTGTATATCAGATTTTAGCTCAGGGTTGAGCAAGTAAAATCTTGGGGGAGGTGTGACGCATGTCGAGTATGAGCATGCTGTACAGAACGCCCAGTCAGGCCCCACTCTCGCTAGGATCGTCAGGGCAGGAACTTTGGCTGTAGTCTGTGTAGAGTTTCCTAACTTAGTTTATGTGAGCCGTTGTACTATAAGTATTATAAATATGTATTTTGTTTTCATCTGAGTCAACGAGTTCTATTTTATATCATTAGTTATAAGTATTGTGTGTGGGACTTATATGTAATGATGAGGAGAAGAGAGAGAGTTATGTAACGACGGCCCGTGAGCGCGCCACGAGGTAGGTAGGCCTCCCTCCCTCCTCCCTCCTCCCTCTCAGCGCGTGGGAAATCCTTTGTCGATCCCAGATTGAGAGAGAATATTACGTAACGATTGCTAGTGGGCGGTCCTTAGTAGTTGGCGATATGCTCACTAGAGGGCCGAGTATAAAAAGGAGAGGTCCTCGCCACAATTCTTTAGAACTCATCAGGCAGAGCGACTTCTCATATCCCTTGCAACTATCCATATTCTTCCGACTGATGTGAACTTTCTCTACTCTCTGAACAGCCTATCTTCTTCCCTTCTCGACCCTTTATAACCTCAATGACCCCTTTGGTGCAGATTTAGTCAGCCAAAGTATTATCGCTTGAGTTCTCACGAGATAAGTGCCTGTTAGATAGCCTATTTTTGGAAGGGTTAACAAGAATAGGATTGATTGATGTTTGTTGCACTCGTATATGCATTTCCCTGTGTACGATTATCCATGTTCCTGTTTTCTGCTGGTTTAGGTAATGCTAGACTGGGATAAGGTTTCGGGAGTTGTGATTTCCTATGAGTACTAGGTTTTGGTTGAACCGGTACAATTGCAACGGAGACGTGGGAAGCCTAGGTGGTCTTTCTGACTGTGTACCTTGAGAGTTTAGCACTGTGTTGCGAGTGAGGGCTTTTGCCTCTGCCACCCAACACTGTGCTATCTCGTTTGCTTGACTTTGAGAGGATCGCCAGGAGAGAACCAGATACTAGTGATCTGGATCTCTCAAGAGAGCATCCCGTCAATTAACGTAATTTGGCCGCACAGTCTTAAGGACCTCGCTAGGCTACGAGCCGCTTGCTCAGCCATTGTTTCCTAACCTTAGATATCCCAGCTAGACTTTGCTCGACCAGCAGATACAGCATAGTATTGAAGCTTCTCCTTATGTATATTATTGTTTATGCACTATTGATTTCATGTGTGGCACGCTTAGCTACTTCAGAGATTAGTGGCCCACGAGCACAATCTTAGTAGGCTATTGCCAGTGCATTGTCGGAGTACTTCTTCTTAATGTTTGCCATATCCTATTGCTTATTCTTATAATTCTTCTTATGTCAATTTAAAGCCTTTAATTACCAGTGAGTTATTCATTAAATTGCTGTTCAAAATCCGATACTTACTTCTTATGAGTATTCGAGAAGCATCTAACTTATCAGAAGATTCCTTGCTTGATGCTCGAGGACTATTGTTTAACGTAACGTAATAGTGCCGATCCGAAGTAGAGGGTGGAGGACTTCTTAAGTTCTTAGTTCAAGGGTGGATTACTTCGGCTTCGGCCAACACTATTCTTTAGTGTTGTAGTACTTTCTTCTTTGTTTGATTGTTGACCAGACTAGATAACTCCCGTCTTGTTATTAGTCTGTTGTGTGAAACGCTAGTACCGAGTTCTTGTATACCCCGTTATAGCAGATAGAACTCTGGAGGGTAGTGGCGTTTTTTGTTCGGCTGGCAGTACTCTGGGGTTGGGATCGTGTGTTTCCGTTGTGGCAGCGAGCCATACTGGAGTCCTGTGTAAGAGCCCTAGTGTACCCGAGTGCCCGGTCGTAACACTCGCCAAGAAAACAAAATCTACACCTAAATGGCACGAAAGGCCTAAATATTGAGAGAGAAGTGGAACAAAAGGTTTTAAAATCGACAAACCAATGGGACGAACGTCGTAAAATATCGAAACTAATGGGGCTAAACATAGTGGAAGAAGGTGGTCCAGGAAAAGCAACTACCTCCCCCTTAAGTGTGACTCTCAGCGCGCTAATAAAAAGTTAAGTGTTTATTTATGGTACTTTGGTAGGGAGAAGTGGTTAATTCTCTCTCCTCTCTCTCTCTCTCTCTCTCTCTCTCTCTCTCTCTCTCTCTCTCTCTCTCTCTCTCTCTCTCTCTCTCTCTCTCTCTCTCAGGCTACGAGGTCAGCTCATTGAAGTTTATATAATACTTAATGGGATTGACACTGTGGGATATAACACAATGTTTAGCCTTAATATGGATACAACGCGCAACCATATCTGGAAGTTAAATTGACAAAGTTCAGCACTAGTACTTGTGGCAATTTGTCCACAATATCTGTTCTAGCTGGAACAAACTTTCTTCAGAAGCTGTCAACAGTTCTTCAGTATAGCAGTTCGAGAAGAGAGTACAGTATATAATATTTTGCACACTCTGTAATGAGTATAGTGCACTAAACAATCTCTCTCCTTCCACTTCCAGAATCTACCCGGAAGGACCGCAAGGTCTTTTGATATACTAACTATTCTTAGTAACTCCTTGTAACTATCTCCCCACATATACCGGTATTTCATCGTGCCACTAGAAACAAATGAGTGGGTATGCATTTTGTTCCCTGCCTTCCTCTCCCTCTTTCTTTCTCTCGCTCTCTCTCCCTCACTCTCACTCACTCTCTCTCTCTCTCTCTCTCTCTCTCTCTCTCTCTCTCTCTCTCTCTCTCTCTCTCTCTCTCTCTCTCTCTCTCTCAAGGATGACTAGGCAAATCACAGTGGGAACATACTTTAATATCGTAAAGGACAGATGTTGGAACTGGGCAATATAGTGTATGTTATGTCTATTACTTTGCATTGCTATTATGGAATCCAAAAATATGACTCCAAAGACTTAAATTACTCAATTCTCGAATAATACTACATTCGGCTATATAGGCCCTAACACCACAAACAATTGCCAAGTTGAAATACGTATCTTTCTGACGGTATAATTTACAAACAAACAACAACAACAGCAACTCTATCACACTTGGCCAGAGTTTTGTACGAGCTGAAAAATACACCTAAAACTTATATACGTTACCTTTCATGTTGGCCAGGTAATATAGGCTGCTGTTCCTCCAAACTTATATACGTTACCTTTCATGTTGACCAGGTAATATAGTCTGCTGTTCCTCCAAACTTGTATATGTTACCTTTCATGTTGGTCAGGTAATATAGTCTGCTGTTCCTCCAAACTTGTATACGTTACCTTTCATGTTGGCCAGGTAATATAGTCTGCTGTTCCTCCAAACTTATATACGTTACCTTTCATGTTGGTCAGGTAATATAGTCTGCTGGTCCTCCAAACTTATATACGTTACCTTTCATGTTGGCCAGGTAATATAGTCTGCTGGTCCTCCAAACTTATATACGTTACCTTTCATGTTGGCCAGGTAATATAGTCTGCTGGTCCTCCAAACTTATATACGTTACCTTTCAAGTTGGCCAGGTAATATAGTCTGCTGTTCCTCCAAACTTATATACGTTACCTTTCATGTTGACCAGGTAATATAGTCTGCTGTTCCTCCAAACTTATATACGTTACCTTTCATGTTGGCCAGGTAATATACTTTGCTGTTCCTCCAAACTTATATACGTTACTTTTTATGTTGGCCAGGTAATATTGTCTGCTGTTCCTCCAAACTTATATACGTTACCTTTCATGTTGGCCAGGTAATATAGTCTGCTGTTCCTCCAAACTTATATACGTTACCTTTCATGTTGGCCAGGTAATATAGTCTGCTGGTCCTCCAAACTCACCTGAAAGCAAAAGAAAACAAACTATATTTACTATGTGTACACACATTGAACTATACTGTTACAAGTAGTTTGGCCATAAATCGTGAACACTAACCTCTGTAACTCAAAAAAAGGTGGGCCACAGCAAATGGGCTGTTCATATCCGGACCTTTTCCCTGGCTGACCCTTTCCAAATAGTAGACATTTTAGCTCGATTACTCTAGTCGTTTGCGAGTTATAAAGGTTAATGTTTAAGAAATTTGGCCTACTTATTTGGAACAGGGTGAATACAGTGGGAATGAAAAAAGTGGTGTCAGACGAGCATTTTGTTTGGCTATTTTTTGGGGCAATTGTAGTCTAGCAGCTTCACAATGTAAGCGTCCTCAGATGTCACGCAACCACCGAACATAATCTACATGCATTCTAGTTTTCGATTCGAAAGCAAAAGCTACCCACCATTTTGCCAGAAATTTTTTCCATCGAAAATGTCTCTGTAAAAAGCGCTCGTGTGACAGCAGCAAAGCGTCTTCTGGAAATTAGACAACTGGGATATTGGCTATGAAATATGGAAAGCTCAACGACAAAATAGTAAGATAACACAAGTACATTAATAAACTAACATTGTATTGAGGATAAACTAGGTGCAACATTTACATACACTTTATTGCAACAACAACAACAACATTGTTTACCCTTAGAAGACACTATGACGCATTTATTTTATATTTTCTAGATAGTACTTAATTATTTTATTAAGATTAGGAAGGGTACTTATAAGTCAGAGGGTTAATTGAGATAAATAGTATCCATATAATTCCTAAATTGTATAAAATCGTCCAATAATAGCCAGAATAAACTATTAACATGCGTCATAATCTTAAAAGAGTTGAGACAACAAAGGCAGACGGTATGAACTTGCATCTATTAAATAATTAAATTATGCATGCATCAAATTATTTCTTTCTCAAACTCACTAGGAAAATGAGAAACCCATGTTCAAGCTTTCGTCTGTAATCCATGACATGTTTCGGCAGATAGAGTTGGATGTATGAAGATATATTGTAAATATGAACAAGAATATTTTAACACAAATATAATACCCCATCAAGCAGGTTTTAAACAACTACATTCTAGTGTTTTTCCTGTTGATGGTAAATTGCCATTTAATGTCTTGGTTACTCAGCTACTACGTAGATTTTGTAGCGAAATATTTTGTTAATTATACAAAATTTGCATTTCAATGACACGGACACATTAGAGTTTCATATGTTTCGAATAAGTATCCGGAAATCAGTAGCCAAGGGATTCAATTTACCGTCAACTGAAATATAACCCTCTACCTTCTACCGAGCAAATGGTCCCAACCACAGCAAATTAAACAGGTTACGTGGGTACAACGTTTGGCACTTATGTTGATGTGGTTAAGTCAAACCGTTCCTGAAAATTACGGCATAAAGACGTTTTCATAATGTTGTCATAATACAAACATTATTGACCTAATCGGACATAGTGTAAACAAGAGGTCACAACATTCTTAGTTAGTAACTACAAAACGTGTGTCATAATCTAGGGAATACATTATTTGTTACGTCCTTAGCACGTGCCAAAATAGGAATTATATAATGTGGTAATGCAACTTATATATACGTATTTCTTGTTTGTTCAATACAAGTTGCATTATCACATTATATAATTCCTATTTTGGCACGTGCTAAGGACGTAAAAAATAATGTATCCCTATCTCCCAAATATACCTGCAGTGAGTGGGTTCGAATCCTGGTGAGGATACCTCTTATCCTACATATGTTATATTTACGTATTTCTTGTTTGTTCAATACAACGTATGTAGGGTAAGAGGTATCCTCACCAGGATTCGAACCCACTCACTGCAGGTATATTTGGGAGAGTCGGGCACCGTAACCACTCGGCCATCACCTGATATAAGGAAAGCAACCTTAGTTCATATTTGATGAACTTCGAACACGCGGTGAGTTTATTAGACTTCGACCATGACTATTTTTATGCTCCCCCCCCCCCCCCCCCCCCGCCAACTCGGTTAAGTGATATACGATTTTTAATCGTCCTGGTACTATTATGGAACCTCTGAAAATTACAAATATCAATTATGTACGATTAAGTACGACAGGTTGGGTAAGAGGTATCCTCACCAGGATTGGAACCCACTCACTCCAGGTATATTTGGGAGAGTCGGGCACCGAAACCACTCACCATTGTGTTAACACGTTGTTGCAATGTATGTTTATAGTAATTACAATAGGTGTTTGATAACCTATAGAATTCATTGTAGTTTGACGTCGTTGACACGTGCAAAAATAGGAATCACATAATGTGGTATTGCCAGTACACTGTACTGGCTATGGTACACCAGGTACTCGTTATATTAATAGTGGATTGTGTTGAGGGTTGTAGATAGTGTCTGGAGCCACAATATCATTAGCTTGCTATATTTGGTCTGACCGGTATGGAGGTCACAATATTGACATAGGGGTACACTGTACCGGCTATGGTACACCAGGTACTCGTTATATTAATAGTGGATTGTGTTGAGGGATGTAGATAGTGTCTGGAGCCACAATATAATTAGCTTGTTATATGAGGTCTGACCGGTATGGAGGTCACCATATTGACATACGGGTACACTGTACCGGCTATGGTACACCAGGTACTCGTTATATTAATAGAGGATTGTGTTGAGGGTTGTAGATAGTGTCTGGAGCCACAATATAATTAACTTGTTATATGAGGTCTGACCCGCATGGAGGTCAAAATATTGACATAGGGGTACACTGTACTGGCTATGGTACACCAGGTACTCGTTATATTAATAGTGGATTGTGTTGAGGGTTGTAGATAGTGTCTGGAGCCACAATATCATTAGCTTGTTATATGAGGTCTGACCCGTATGGAGGTCAAAATATTGACATTGGGGTACACTGTACCGGCTATGGTACACCACGTACTCGTTATATTAATAGTGGATTATGTTGAGGGTTGTAGATAGTGTCTGGAGCCACAATATCATTAGTTTGCTATATTTGGTCTGACAGGTATGGAGGTCACAATATTGACATAGGGGTACACTGTACCGGCTATGGTACACCAGCTACTCGTTATATTAATAGTGGATTGTGTTGAGGGATGTAGATAGTGTCTGGAGCCACAATATAATTAGCTTGTTATATGAGGTCTGACCGGTATGGAGGTCACCATATTGACATACGGGTACACTGTACCGGCTATGGTACACCAGGTACTCGTTATATTAATAGAGGATTGTGTTGAGGGTTGTAGATAGTGTCTGGAGCCACAATATAATTAACTTGTTATATGAGGTCTGACCCGCATGGAGGTCAAAATATTGACATAGGGGTACACTGTACTGGCTATGGTACACCAGGTACTCGTTATATTAATAGTGGATTGTGTTGAGGGTTGTAGATAGTGTCTGGAGCCACAATATCATTAGCTTGTTATATGAGGTCTGACCCGTATGGAGGTCAAAATATTGACATTGGGGTACACTGTACCGGCTATGGTACACCACGTACTCGTTATATTAATAGTGGATTATGTTGAGGGTTGTAGATAGTGTCTGGAGCCACAATATCATTAGTTTGCTATATTTGGTCTGACAGGTATGGAGGTCACAATATTGACATAGGGGTACACTGTACCGGCTATGGTACACCAGGTACTCGTTATATTAATAGTGGATTGTGTTGAGGGTTGTAGATAGTGTCTGGAGCCACAATATCATTAGCTTGTTATATGAGGTCTGACCCGTATGGAGGTCAAAATATTGACATAGGGGTACACTGTACCGGCTATGGTACACCAGGTACTCGTTATATTAATAGTGGATTGTGTTGAGGGTTGTAGATAGTGTCTGGAGCCACAATATCATTAGCTTGCTATATTTGGTCTGACAGGTATGGAGGTCACAATATTGACATAGGGGTACACTGTACCGGCTATGGTACACCAGGTACTCGTTATATTAATAGTGGATTGTGTTGAGGGTTGTAGATATTGTCTGGAGCCATAATATCATTAGCTTGCTATAAGAGGTCTGACCCGTATGGAGGTCACAATATTGACATAGGGGTACACTGTACCGGCTATGGTACACCAGGTACTCGTTATATTAATAGTGGATTGTGTTGAAGGTTGTAGATAGTGTCTGGAGCCACAATATCATTAGCTTGTTATATGAGGTCTGACCCGTATGGAGGTCAAAATATTGACATAGGGGTACACTGTACCGGCTATGGTACACCAGGTGCTCGTTATATTAATAGTGGATTGTGTTGAGGGTTGTAGATAGTGTCTGGAGCCACAATATCATTAGCTTGCTATATTTGGTCTGACAGGTATGGAGGTCAGAATATTGACATAGGGGTACACTGTACCGGCTATGGTACACCAGGTACTCGTTATATTAATAGTGGATTGTGTTGAGGGTTGTAGATAGTGTCTAGAGCCACAATATCATTAGCTTGCTATAAGTGGTCTGACCCGTATGGAGGTCACAATATTGACATAGGGGTATACTGTACCGGATATGGTACACCTGGTACTCGTTATATTAATAGTGGATTGTGTTGAGGGTTGTAGATAGTGTCTGGAGCCACAATATCATTAGCTTGCTATATGAGGTCTGACCCGTATGGAAGTCAAAATATTGACATATGGGTACACTGTACCGGGTATGGTACACCAGGTACTCGTTATATTAATGGTGGATTGTGTTGAGGGTTGTAGATAGTGTCTGGAGCCACAATATCATTAGCTTGCTATATTTGGTCTGACAGGTATGGAGGTCACAATATTGACATAGGGGTACACTGTACCGTCTATGGTATACCAGGTACTCTTTATATTACTAATGGATTGTGTTGAGGGTTGTAGATAGTGTCTGGAGCCACAATATCACTAGCTTGCTATAAGAGGTCTGACCTGTATGGAGTTCACAATATTGACATAGGGGTACACTGTACCGGCTATGGTACACCAGGTACTCGTTATATTAATAGTTGATTGTGTTGAGGGTTGTAGATAGTGTCTGGAGCCACATTATCATTAGCTTGCTATATATGGTCTGACCGGTATGGAGGTCACAATATTGACATAGGGGTACACTGTACCGGCGATGGTGCACCAGATACTCGGCATATTAATAGTTGATTGTGTTGAGGGTTGTAGATAGTGTCTGGAGCCACAATATCATTAGCTTGATATAAGAGCTCTGACCCGTATGGAGGTCACAACATTGACATAGGGGTACACTGTACCAGCTATGGTACAACAGGTACTCGTCATATTAATAGTGAATTGTGTTAAGGGTTGTATATAGTGTCTGGAGCCACAATATCATTAGCTTGCTATAAGAGGTCTGACCCGTATGGAGTTCATAATATTGACATAGGGGTAGACTGTACCGGCTATGGTACACCAGGTTCTCAATATATTAATAGTGGATTGTGTTGAGGGTCGTATATAGTGTCTGGAGCCCCAATATCATTAGCTTGCTATATGAGGTCTGACCGGTATGGAAGTCACAATATTGACATAGGGGTACACTGTACCGGCTATGGTGCACCAGGTACTCGTCATATTAATAGTGGATTGTGTTGAGGATTGTAGATAGTGTCTGGGTACAAAATGTCATTAGCTTTGCAATATGAGGTCTGGCCGGTATGGAGGTCACAATATTGACAGAGGGCTACACTGTACCAGCTATGGTACACCAGGTACTCGTTATATTAATAGTGGATTGTGTTGAGGGTTGTAGATAGTGTCTGGAGCCACAATATCATTAGCTTGCTATATGAGGTCTGACCGGTATGGAGGTCACAATATTGACATAGGGGTACACTGTACCGGCTATGGTACACCAGGTACTCGTTATATTAATAGTGGATTGTGTTGAGGGTTGTAGATAGTGTCTGGAGCCACAATATCATTAGCTTGCTATATGAGGTCTGACCGGTATGGAAGTCACAATATTGACATAGGTGTACACTGTACCAGCTATGGTACACCAGGTACTCGTCATATTATTAGTGAATTGTGTTAAGGGTTGTATATAGTGTCTGGAGCCACAATATCATTAGCTTGCTATAAGAGGTCTGACCCGTATGGAGTTAATAATATTGACATAGGGGTAGACTGTACCGGCTATGGTACACCAGGTACTCGTTATATTAATAGTGGATTGTGTTGAGGGTTGTAGATAGTGTCTGGATCCCCAATATCATTAGCTTGCTCTAAGAGGTCTGACCAGTATGGAGGTCACAATATTGACATAGGGGTACACTGTACCGGCTATGGTACACCACGTACTCGTTATATTAATAGTGGATTGTGTTGAGGGTTGTAGATAGTGTCTGGAGCCACAATATCATTATCTTGCTATATGTGGTCTGACCGGTATGGAGGTCACAATATTGACATAGGGGTACACTGTACCGGCTATGGTACACCACGTACTCGTTATATTAATAGTGGATTGTGTTGAGGGTGTTAGATAGTGTCTGGAGCCACAATATCATTAGCTTGCTATATGAGGTCTGATAGGTATGGAGGTCACAATATTGACATAGGGGTACACTGTACCGGCTATGGTACAACAGGTACTCGTTATATTAATAGTGGATTATGTTGAGGGTTGTAGATAGTGTCTGCAGCCACAATATCATTAGCTTATTATATGAGGTCTGATTGGTATGGAGGTCACAATATTGACATAGGGGTACACTGTACCGGCTATGGTACACCAGGTACTCGTTATATTAATAGTGGATTATGTTGAGGGTTGTAGATAGTGTCTGGAGCCACAATATCATTACCTTGATATATGAGGTCTGACCGGTATGGAGTTCACAATATTGACATAGGGGTACACTGTACCGGCTATGGTACACCAGGTACTCGTTATAATAATAGTGGATTGTGTTGAGGGTTGTAGATAGTGTCTGGAGCCATAATATCATTAGCTTGATATATGAGGTCTGACCGGTATGGAGTTCACAATATTGACATAGGGGTACACTGCACCGGCTATGGTACACCAGGTGCTCGTTATATTAATAGTGGATTGTGTTGAGGGTTGTAGATAGTGTCTGGAGCCACAATATCATTAGCTTGCTATATTTGGTCTGACAGGTATGGAGGTCAGAATATTGACATAGGGGTACACTGTACCGGCTATGGTACACCAGGTACTCGTTATATTAATAGTGGATTGTGTTGAGGGTTGTAGATAGTGTCTAGAGCCACAATATCATTAGCTTGCTATAAGTGGTCTGACCCGTATGGAGGTCACAATATTGACATAGGGGTATACTGTACCGGATATGGTACACCTGGTACTCGTTATATTAATAGTGGATTGTGTTGAGGGTTGTAGATAGTGTCTGGAGCCACAATATCATTAGCTTGCTATATGAGGTCTGACCCGTATGGAAGTCAAAATATTGACATATGGGTACACTGTACCGGGTATGGTACACCAGGTACTCGTTATATTAATGGTGGATTGTGTTGAGGGTTGTAGATAGTGTCTGGAGCCACAATATCATTAGCTTGCTATATTTGGTCTGACAGGTATGGAGGTCACAATATTGACATAGGGGTACACTGTACCGTCTATGGTATACCAGGTACTCTTTATATTACTAATGGATTGTGTTGAGGGTTGTAGATAGTGTCTGGAGCCACAATATCACTAGCTTGCTATAAGAGGTCTGACCTGTATGGAGTTCACAATATTGACATAGGGGTACACTGTACCGGCTATGGTACACCAGGTACTCGTTATATTAATAGTTGATTGTGTTGAGGGTTGTAGATAGTGTCTGGAGCCACATTATCATTAGCTTGCTATATATGGTCTGACCGGTATGGAGGTCACAATATTGACATAGGGGTACACTGTACCGGCGATGGTGCACCAGATACTCGGCATATTAATAGTTGATTGTGTTGAGGGTTGTAGATAGTGTCTGGAGCCACAATATCATTAGCTTGATATAAGAGCTCTGACCCGTATGGAGGTCACAACATTGACATAGGGGTACACTGTACCAGCTATGGTACAACAGGTACTCGTCATATTAATAGTGAATTGTGTTAAGGGTTGTATATAGTGTCTGGAGCCACAATATCATTAGCTTGCTATAAGAGGTCTGACCCGTATGGAGTTCATAATATTGACATAGGGGTAGACTGTACCGGCTATGGTACACCAGGTTCTCAATATATTAATAGTGGATTGTGTTGAGGGTCGTATATAGTGTCTGGAGCCCCAATATCATTAGCTTGCTATATGAGGTCTGACCGGTATGGAAGTCACAATATTGACATAGGGGTACACTGTACCGGCTATGGTGCACCAGGTACTCGTCATATTAATAGTGGATTGTGTTGAGGATTGTAGATAGTGTCTGGGTACAAAATGTCATTAGCTTTGCAATATGAGGTCTGGCCGGTATGGAGGTCACAATATTGACAGAGGGCTACACTGTACCAGCTATGGTACACCAGGTACTCGTTATATTAATAGTGGATTGTGTTGAGGGTTGTAGATAGTGTCTGGAGCCACAATATCATTAGCTTGCTATATGAGGTCTGACCGGTATGGAGGTCACAATATTGACATAGGGGTACACTGTACCGGCTATGGTACACCAGGTACTCGTTATATTAATAGTGGATTGTGTTGAGGGTTGTAGATAGTGTCTGGAGCCACAATATCATTAGCTTGCTATATGAGGTCTGACCGGTATGGAAGTCACAATATTGACATAGGTGTACACTGTACCAGCTATGGTACACCAGGTACTCGTCATATTATTAGTGAATTGTGTTAAGGGTTGTATATAGTGTCTGGAGCCACAATATCATTAGCTTGCTATAAGAGGTCTGACCCGTATGGAGTTAATAATATTGACATAGGGGTAGACTGTACCGGCTATGGTACACCAGGTACTCGTTATATTAATAGTGGATTGTGTTGAGGGTTGTAGATAGTGTCTGGATCCCCAATATCATTAGCTTGCTCTAAGAGGTCTGACCAGTATGGAGGTCACAATATTGACATAGGGGTACACTGTACCGGCTATGGTACACCACGTACTCGTTATATTAATAGTGGATTGTGTTGAGGGTTGTAGATAGTGTCTGGAGCCACAATATCATTATCTTGCTATATGTGGTCTGACCGGTATGGAGGTCACAATATTGACATAGGGGTACACTGTACCGGCTATGGTACACCACGTACTCGTTATATTAATAGTGGATTGTGTTGAGGGTGTTAGATAGTGTCTGGAGCCACAATATCATTAGCTTGCTATATGAGGTCTGATAGGTATGGAGGTCACAATATTGACATAGGGGTACACTGTACCGGCTATGGTACAACAGGTACTCGTTATATTAATAGTGGATTATGTTGAGGGTTGTAGATAGTGTCTGCAGCCACAATATCATTAGCTTATTATATGAGGTCTGATTGGTATGGAGGTCACAATATTGACATAGGGGTACACTGTACCGGCTATGGTACACCAGGTACTCGTTATATTAATAGTGGATTATGTTGAGGGTTGTAGATAGTGTCTGGAGCCACAATATCATTACCTTGATATATGAGGTCTGACCGGTATGGAGTTCACAATATTGACATAGGGGTACACTGTACCGGCTATGGTACACCAGGTACTCGTTATAATAATAGTGGATTGTGTTGAGGGTTGTAGATAGTGTCTGGAGCCATAATATCATTAGCTTGATATATGAGGTCTGACCGGTATGGAGTTCACAATATTGACATAGGGGTACACTGCACCGGCTATGGTACACCAGGTACTGGTTATATTAATAGTGGGTTGTGTTGAGGGTTGTAGATAGTGTCTGGAGCCACAATATCATTAGCTTGCTATATGTTGTCTGACCGGTATGGAGGTCACAATATTGACATAGGGGTACACTGCACCGGCTATGGTACACCAGGTACTGGTTATATTAATATTGGGTTGTGTTGAGGGTTGTAGATAGTGTCTGGAGCCACATTATCATGTGCTTGCTATATGTGGTCTGACCGGTATGGAGGTCACAATATTGACATAGGGGTACACTGTACCGGCTATGGTACACCAGGTACTCTTTATATTAATAGTGGATTGTGTTGAGGGTTGTAGATAGTGCCTGGAACCACAATATCATTAGCTTGCTATATGAGGTCTGACCGGTATGGAGGTCACAATATTGACATAGGGGTACACTGTACCAGCTATGGTACACCAGGTACTCGTTATATTAATAGTGGATTATGTTGAGGGTTGTAGATATTGTCTGGAGCCACAATATCATTAGCTTGATATATGAGGTCCGACCGGTATGGAGTTAAAAAATTGACATAGGGGTACACTGTACCGGCTAGGGTACACCTGGTGCTGGTTATATTAATAGTGGATTGTGTTGAGGGTTGTAGATAGTGTCTGGAGCCACATTATCATTAGCTTGTTATATGTGGTCTGACCGGTATGGAGGTCACAATATTGACATACGGGTTCACTGTACCGGCTATGGTACACCAGGTACTCGTTATATTAATAGTGGATTGTGTTGAAGATTGTAGATAGTGTCTGGAGCCAAAATATCATTAGCTTGCTATATGTGGTCTGACCGGTATGGAGGTCACAATATTGACATAGGGGTACACTGTACCGGCTATGGTACACCAGGTACTCGTTATAATAATAGTGGATTGTGTTGAGGGTTGTAGATAGTGTCTGGAGCCACAATATCATTAGCTTGCTATATGAGGTCTAACCGGTATGGATGTCACAATATTGACATAGGTGTACACTGTACCAGCTATGGTACACAAGGTACTCGTCATATTATTAGTGAATTGTGTTAAGGGTTGTATATAGTGTCTGGAGCCACAATATCATTAGCTTGCTATAAGAGGTCTGACCCGTATGGAGTTCATAATATTGACATAGGGGTAGACTGTACCGGCTATGGTACACCAGGTACTCGTTATATTAATAGTGGAGTGAATCAGGAGTGAATTAAATGATAGGATGACCCAAAGACTAGACGGTATAACTCAAGAACTTTCAACTCAATTGAAAGTAGTGAAGATGGAGATGCAAGGAGTCACTAGTGGTATGGGAAATGTTGTTGATGCTATAAGCGCTGACCCCGCGCAAACGTCAGCGGTTTCTGACTCGCCTGGGTGGTCGGATGTGGTGTCGGGGAGAGGAAAGAAGAAAGAAAAGAAGAATCTACTCGTTCTGAAGGCGACGGATGAGAATGAAAAGGCAACTGACAAGAGAGGAGAAATTTCTCAGGCGCTAGAGGGGATTGAAATTCACGATACGAAGTTTACCCCTAAAGGGAACATGGTGATGAATTTTGGCACTGTGGATATGCTGAATGATGCAGTTAAAAAGTTGGTAGAGGTGACGGCTGTTACTACAAGGAGTGTGAAAAAATTAAAACCAAAAGTGATGATTTGCAATGTTCGTCCTGAAGAGTCCAAGAGTGAGATAATTGATACATTAATTGCAAGGAATGATTTTCTGAATTCGATTGATGATATTAAAGGAAAGATTGCCATGATTTTTGATAAACCAGCTGCTGGAGGTACAGTCCATTATATCCTGAAATGTGAGCCTGAAGTCTGTGCGGCTCTCTACAAATATAAAGACAAGGTGCAACTTCAATGGGGAATATATAATATAAGAGACAGGTACCATGCATTGGCTTGTTTCTATTGCCAGAGATTTGGGCATGCAGAAAATAAGTGTGCTGCTAAACTAAACAGTGATGTGCCTGTTTGTTTTAAATGTGCTGGAACACATAGGTCGAAGGATTGTAAGGTGACTGTGAGAAAGTGCATAAATTGTATGAGATACGGGAAACAAGACGTGTATCATTCATCATCAGATACCCGGTGCCCGGTCTTTTTGAGTGAGATAGTCAAGGTGAGAGACCTAACTGATCATGGAATCTAGTGCTTTAATAAAGATAAAGGGGGGACTGATAAACATTCAATCAGTGGGAAATAAAACCTTTGAAATTCGAGACTTAATTAATGAGGCAAAATATGATGTACTAGCGGTAACTGAAACATGGCTGAGTGAATACGATACTGCTAAAATACTTGAAATGACTCCTCTAACGCATACCTTCTTGCACAATCCACGAAGAGGGAAGGGAGGTGGTGGTGTGGGAATTTTTCTTACAAACACGTTTAAGAAGACGAAAATATGTAAATCTGCAAGGTTAGGTAGTTTTGAACATATACAGGTGGGCTGTGAGATTGGAGGCTGGAAATGTACTTTTATTGTTGTTTATAGACCCCCAAATTTAAGTGCCAGTACATTTATTGATGATTTTAGATTATATTTGGAAACAATTGATATGGTTAGTACGAATACATTCGTCTTTGGTGACTTTAATCTGTGGGTGGATGTTCCAAATGATTACTATGCTACTATCTTTATAGAATTGATGGAGTCTTTCCACTTGATAAATAAAGTGCATACTGCAACTTCAAGAGGTGGTCATGCATTAGACTTGGTTTTTACGAATAGAGAAAGCGATATGATAAATGAGCTGTATGTTGAAGATGAGTGTTGTATTTCGCCGGTCCATAAACTAGTTACTTTTAACATGCCGTTTGTAAGTAAACCTAGACAATCTAAGACAATAAAGTGTAGGTCAAAAAGAAAATTTGAGCCACAACTACTAATATCGACTGTTGCGAATGAAATACTAATTAAGAAAAGAGAACACTGTGCTCACGGTGAATTAATAGATGACTGTACGTCATGTTTCACTAATCTGTATAACAGCATTGCTAGAGAAAAATACGAAGATATGTGCCCCATTATTGAAAAGAAAATAGTAATAGTTGATAGTGCGCCGTGGTTTAATGCTGATATTCAAAGAGCAAAAAAGGCCAAGAAGAAATATGAGAGGCTATGGAGACGTCTACGAACCGAAGAGGCAAGAGATAACTATAAAAGAGCTCGGAATATAGAAAACAGGCTCATTGTGCTTAGAAAACGTGAATACTATATGAATAAAGCAAAAGAAGCTGGATCTGATATGAATAAGCTGTATGTGGTACTTGACAACTTGACGGGAAACAAGAAGAAAATTAAGTTACCAGAAGGGATTCCGGATATGACATTGGCGAATTATTTTTCTGACTTTTTTTGTGATAAAATTAATGCCATTGTTGGAAATTTCGGAGTAGTCGAGACTCAAGACGTTGTTGTAGCTGAGCCTACTGTGACTAAGTTAACAGAATTTACTATGACGGATCTGAATACAGTTAAATCCATAGTTACGAAAGCAAAACTTACCCATTGTAGTAATGATCCTATACCGATACGTGAAATAGTGCACAGTAACAATTTTAACAGTTTTCTGGACATATATGTTGACATAATAAACTGTAGCATTGCAAATAATGTATTTCCATCGTCTGAAAAGAATGCGATTGTGAAGCCTATTATTAAAGGGAGCCTTGATTCTCAATGCTTGAGCTCTTTTAGGCCTGTTTCCAATTTAACATTTCTATCAAAAATTACTGAAAATGTAATTCTGGGTCAGTTATGGGATCATTTGAGTTTAGTGAAGGCTCTCCCAGACAACCAGTCCGCATATAGAAGACTTTACTCTACGGAAACCACGATGTGCTCTGTGATTAATGATTTACTCGTGCAAATGGACAACGCGAAGTGTGGAATCTTAATTTTGTTGGACTTGAGTGCTGCGTTCGATACAGTGGTGCATAGCTTACTAATAGAAGACTGTAAAGCTATTGGTATTGATGGTAATGCGCTGGAATACCTTCAAAGTTACCTTACTAACAGAACTTATTGTGTGCAAATAAGTAATAAATTCTCAGAGATGAAGCATCTAGAGAGGGGCGTCCCTCAAGGGAGTGTTCTTGGACCAATTCTATTCTGTATATATACAATTGCACTATCTAGCATATTAATGAAACATGGAGTGAAATTCAAACTGTTTGCGGATGACACCCAATTCTATCTGGCACTAAGTGACGTGGTGAATGTTGAGGAGAAGATTAGTGGTTTACTAAAAAACATTGGGAAGTGGATGGAGTCAAAGCAACTGAAATTAAATGAAAATAAAACTGAATGCCTATTAGTAGGCAGACGGGTGAACCTTGAGAGACTGGGCGTGCAAAGCCTCAATATCAATGATAGTGTGATGACTGTGAGTAGTGTGGTGAAGGATTTGGGAGTTTTGGTTGATAGTGAACTGTCATTTAAAAACCAGATTAATCAAACAGTGCGAATCTCTGCCTATCATCTGAGGAATATTGCTTTTGTGAGAAAATATCTGGATATTAATACAACCAAAATGTTGATCCACAATCATGTAATTAGTAAATTAGACTATTGTAATTCTCTATATTATCGACTACCAAATTACTTGCTACGAAAACTACAACTTATAATGAATAGAGCAGCAAGATTAATAAAGAGTTTACCATTCCGTGCGAGTATAACGCCGGCATTAATTGACCTGCATTGGCTGCCGGTGAAAGCGAGGATCATATTCAAACTGTGTGTTATAGTGTATCAAGCTTTGAACTTTGGAAAGCCGGAATATGTGCGAGACTTATTGGAAGACTTCAATGTTGGCACTGATATGATGCTGAGACATGGCAACGTGCTGCATCAATTGAATGAGCCACGGTGCAATCATGAATTTGGATTTAGGGCCTTCGAAAAGAGTGCACCGAGACTTTATAATAATCTACCAGTTAATGTGAAAAGGTGTGCGAACATAAAGGCCTTTAAAAAAGTCACTAAAAACACATTTGTTCAGGGAGTGTTATGACTTAGAAGATGGCACTGTGAGACAAGACTACAAGTGCAAGATGGTTTAAAGGGCAGCTGCGACGAGCGTCACATCTAGTGAGGGAGCGCGGCTGAGAAACTCCACACCAAGTAACAAGTAAGTAAGTGGATTGTGTTGAGGGTTGTAGATAGTGTCTGGATCCCCAATATAATTAGCTTGCTCTAAGAGGTCTGACCCGTATGGAGGTCACAATATTGACATAGGGGTACACTGTACCGGCTATGGTGCACCAGGTACTCGTTATATTAATAGTGGATTGTGTTGAGGGTTGTAGATAGTGTCTGGATCCCCAATATCATTAGCTTGCTCTAAGAGGTCTGACCCGTATGGAGGTCACAATATTGACATAGGGGTACACTGTACCGGCTATGGTACACCACGTACTCGTTATATTAATAGTGGATTGTGTTGAGGGTTGTAGATAGTGTCTGGAGCCACAATATCATTAGCTTGCTATATGTGGTCTGACCGGTATGGAGGTCACAATATTGACATAGGGGTACACTGTACCGGCTATGGTACACCACGTACTCGTTATATTCATAGTGGATTGTGTTGAGGGTGTTAGATAGTGTCTGGAGCCACAATATAATTAGCTTGCTATATGAGGTCTGATTGGTATGGAGGTCACAATATTGACATAGGGGTACACTGTACCGGCTATGGTGCACCATGTACTCGTTATATTAATAGTGGATTATGTTGAGGGTTGTAGATATTGTCTGGAGCCACAATATCATTAGCTTGTTATATGAGGTCTGATTCGTATGGAGGTCACAATATTGACATAGGGGTACACTGTACCGGCTATGGTACACCAGGTACTCGTTATATTAATAGTGGATTTTGTTGAGGGTTGTAGATAGTGTCTGGAGCCACAATATCATTAGCTTGATATATGAGGTCTGACCGGTATGGAGTTCACAATATTGACATAGGGGTACACTGTACCGGCTATGGTACACCAGGTACTGGTTATATTAATAGTGGGTTGTGTTGAGGGTTGTAGATAGTGTCTGGAGCCACAATATCATTAGCTTGTTATATGAGGTCTGACCGGTATGGAGTTCACAATATTGAGATAGGGGTACACTGTACCGGTTATGGTACACCAGGTACTCGTTATAATAATAGTGGATTGTGTTGAGGGTTGTAGATAGTGTCTGGAGCCACAATATCATTAGCTTGATATATGAGGTCTGACCGGTATGGAGTTCACAATATTGACATAGGAGTACACTGCACCGGCTATGGTACACCAGGTACTGGTTATAATAATAGTGGGTTGTGTTGAGGGTTGTAGATAGTGTCTGGAGCCAAAATATCATTAGCTTGCTATATGTGGTCTGACCGGTATGGAGGTCACAATATTGACATAGGGGTACACTGCACCGGCTATGGTACACCAGGTACTGGTTATATTAATAGTGGGTTGTGTTGAGGGTTGTAGATAGTGTCTGGAGCCACATTATCATGTGCTTGCTATATGTGGTCTGACCGGTATGGAGGTCACAATATTGACATAGGGGTACACTGTACCGGCTATGGTACACCAGGTACTCTTTATATTAATAGTGGATTGTGTTGAGGGTTGTAGATAGTGCCTGGAACCACAATATCATTAGCTTGCTATATGAGGTCTGACCGGTATGGAGGTCACAACATTGACATAGGGGTACACTGTACCAGCTATGGTGCACCAGGTACTTGTTATATTAATAGTGGATTATGTTGAGGGTTGTAGATAGTGTCTGGAGCCACAATATCATTAGCTTGATATATGAGGTCCGACCGGTATGGAGTTCAAAAAATTGACATAGGGGTACACTGTACCGGCTAGGGTACAACTGGTGCTGGTTATATTAATAGTGGATTGTGTTGAGGGTTGTAGATAGTGTCTGGAGCCACATTATCATTAGCTTGTTATATGTGGTCTGACCGGTATGGAGGTCACAATATTGACATAGGGGTACACTGTACCGGCTATGGTACACCAGGTACTCGTTATATTAATAGTGGATTGTGTTGAGGGTTGTAGATATTGTCTGGAGCCAAAATATCATTAGCTTGCTATATGTGGTCTGACCGGTATGGAGGTCACAATATTGACATAGGGGTACACTGTACCGGCTATGGTACACCAGGTACTCGTTATAATAATAGTGGATTGTGTTGAGGGTTGTAGATAGTGTCTGGAGCTACAATATCATTAGTTTGTTATATGAGGTCTGACCGGTATGGAGGTCATAATATTGACATAGGGGTACACTGCACCGGCTATGGTACACCAGGTACTGGTTATAATATTAGTGGATTGTGTTGAGGGTTGTAGATAGTGTTTTGGAGCCACAATATCATTAGCTTGCTATATGTGGTCTGACCGGTATGGAGGTCATATGTTGCCTATCATTTATGCAGTTTAGGAAGGACCTCGGGGCCAAAACTGACTCAATTATACCTTTGACTCCCACAGATCCATCTTAAGATGAATCAAATCGTCTACTGATAGCCATAATGAACTGCTAATCCGCCTCATAATGCTCAATGGGTTAAAGGGGGATGGGAATATATATTTTCCCATTTATATATATTTTGTATAGTATTTTCTTAGTTTCCTCCCTAGACCTCCAGCAAGCTTAAGAAAACAACCCTACGACCCCCTTCAAGATAAAATTGTAAATTTTTCGATATAAAAATTAATCTTTCAATACAGGCTCGCTATCGATCGCCAAGAAAAAATCGACATCGAAATGACACGAACAGTCTTAATATTGACCAAAAATTGGGGTGAAAGGTCTTAAAATCGCCAAACTAATGTGCCTAACGTAATCAAATATGAACACTAATGGGACTAAACATGAGGGAAAGGGGAACCAGAAAAACGACCCATCTCCCCTTAATTCTGTTAGAGACAACAGTACCTCACTTTTAGGAAAGTGGAAGAAAGGGATGAGCACAGCAGAAGGCTCTCTCCCCACCCTCCAAACCTCCTTCACATACCCGAACAATAACACAAGCTGGACAATTACCCATAGAGGATAATGACGTGTTTTGAAAGTATATTCTGGCTATCATTAGACGCTTTTATTCAGCTAGGGAAGAACGTGTGAGAGCTAAAGAGTTTATATAGATGGTATGAACCCCTTTAATTCTTAGAAGTCCTTCTTTAAAGTTGTTGTTGTTGTTGTTGTTCCCCAAGCTGCCTGGCCGAACAGCCCCAAGGCCCCGAGCAAGGCCAAGGCCATAACCAAGCGCCCCAACAGAACCCTCCCTGCCGACCACAATAAAGCCTGGGTGACCGAAGCCACTCCATGGCGGGGAGCTGAGGAGGGTGCGGAAACGCCCAGGAAACCAAAGCCCAACCCAGGGCCCTGTGCCCCTCAGCAATTATGAAGAGAAAGTTGAGGGGCAAAGGAAAAATGTGACACTTTAGCTTCCAATCTTGGTAGATTGGGAGGTCAATCCACGGAAGAGACGCCGTCACTTGAGATCTAGAAAATATATAAGTAAAAGGAACAGTCAGAGTAAGCTATGGGTATGGCAGAGATCGCTCAGCTCTCACTCTGATAGACCAGCCCATCACCATTCCTTCTTTAAAGTTGTACAAATCGTCTAATGCTATCCAGAATAAACTGTCAACACGTCATAATCCTCAAGGGGTCAAAGTAAGTGGACTCCAAGAAACTAAATAGTCTAAGTAAAGATATTGGTGTTATATTGTATGTCAGCTTTAACCTATTATGTACCCATGATGTCCTTTACATGTTATTATGGCTACTATTATGTACCCATGACGTCCCTTACATGTTATTATGGCTACTATTATGTACCCATGACGTCCCTTACATGTTATTATGGCTACTATTATGTACCCATGACGTCCCTTACATGTTATTATGGCTACTATTATGTACCCATGATGTCCCTTACATGTTATTATGGCTACTATTATGTACCCATGACGTCCCTTACATGTTATTATGGCTACTATTATGTACCCATGACGTCCCTTACATGTTATTATGGCTACTATTATGTACCCATGACGTCCCTTACATGTTATTATGGCTACTATTATGTACCCATGACGTCCCTTACATGTTATTATGGCTACTATTATGTACCCATGACGTCCCTTACATGTTATTATGGCTACTATTATGTACCCATGACGTCCCTTACATGTTATTATGGCTACTATTATGTACCCATGACGTCCCTTACATGTTATTATGGCTACTATTATGTACCCATGACGTCCCTTACATGTTATTATGGGTACTATTATGTACCCATGACGTCCCTTACATGTTATTATGGCTACTATTATGTACCCATGACGTCCCTTACATGTTATTATGGCTACTATTATGTACCCATGACGTCCCTTACATGTTATTATGGCTACTATTATGTACCCATGACGTCCTTTACATGTTATTATGGCTACTATTATGTACCCATGACGTCCCTTACATGTTATTATGGCTACTATTATGTACCCATGACGTCCTTTACATGTTATTATGGCTACTATTATGTACCCATGACGTCCTTTACATGTTATTATGGCTACTATTATGTACCCATGACGTCCTTTACATGTTATTATGGCTACTATCATGTACCCATGACGTCCCTTACATGTTATTATGGCTACTATTATGTACCCATGACGTCCCTTACATGTTATTATGGCTACTATTATGTACCCATGACGTCCCTTACATGTTATTATGGCTACTATTATGTACCCATGACGTCCCTTACATGTTATTATGGCTACTATTATGTACCCATGACGTCCCTTACATGTTATTATGGCTACTATTATGTACCCATGACGTCCCTTACATGTTATTATGGCTACTATTATGTACCCATGACGTCCTTTACATGTTATTATGGCTACTATTATGTACCCATGACGTCCCTTACATGTTATTATGGCTACTATTATGTACCCATGACGTCCCTTACATGTTATTATGGCTACTATTATGTACCCATGACGTCCCTTACATGTTATTATGGCTACTATTATGTACCCATGACGTCCTTTACATGTTATTATGGCTACTATTATGTACCCATGACGTCCCTTACATGTTATTATGGCTACTATTATGTACCCATGACGTCCTTTACATGTTATTATGGCTACTATTTTGTACCCATGATGTCCCTTACATGTTATTATGGCTACTATTATGTACCCATGACGTCCCTTACATGTTATTATGGCTACTATTATGTACCCATGACGTCCCTTACATGTTATTATGGCTACTATTATGTACCCATGACGTCCCTTACATGTTATTATGGCTACTATTATGTACCCATGACGTCCTTTACATGTTATTATGGCTACTATTATGTACCCATGACGTCCCTTACATGTTATTATGGCTACTATTATGTACCCATGATGTCCCTTACATGTTATTATGGCTACTATTATGTACCCATGACGTCCCTTACATGTTATTATGGCTACTATTATGTACCCATGACGTCCCTTACATGTTATTATGGCTACTATTATGTACCCATGACGTCCCTTACATGTTATTATGGCTACTATTATGTACCCATGACGTCCCTTACATGTTATTATGGCTACTATTATGTACCCATGATGTCCCTTACATGTTATTATGGCTACTATTATGTACCCATGACGTCCCTTACATGTTATTATGGCTACTATTATGTACCCATGACGTCCCTTACATGTTATTATGGCTACTATTTTGTACCCATGACGTCCTTTACATGTTATTATGGCTACTATTATGTACCCATGACGTCCCTTACATGTTATTATGGCTACTATTATGTACCCATGACGTCCCTTACATGTTATTATGGCTACTATTATGTACCCATGACGTCCCTTACATGTTATTATGGCTACTATTATGTACCCATGACGTCCCTTACATGTTATTATGGCTACTATTATGTACCCATGACGTCCCTTACATGTTATTATGGCTACTATTTTGTACCCATGACGTCCCTTACATGTTATTATGGCTACTATTATGTACCCATGACGTCCCTTACATGTTATTATGGCTACTATTATGTACCCATGACGTCCCTTACATGTTATTATGGCTACTATTATGTACCCATGACGTCCCTTACATGTTATTATGGCTACTATTATGTACCCATGACGTCCTTTACATGTTATTATGGCTACTATTATGTACCCATGATGTCCCTTACATCATGGGATGTAACCCCCATGGGATGTCCCTAACCCCCCCTGGGGGTTAGGGAATAGAATATGCCCCACGTGCCTTCTGCGTGTCGTAAGAGGCGACTAAAGAGGTTGGGTCGGTGGGCTTGCGACCCCCACCCGGAAAAAATATCTAAGCAAAAAAAAAACGAACGAACAGCCTCGGATGCGGACGGAACCAACGTTGACGAACCACGACCGACTAAGGACATGCCTTCGGACATTCTGAGAATGGCTACATGGAATGTTAGTGGCATGAATGATGGCACAAAAGAGAGAGAGAGGTTCTGGAAGTGTTAGTGAATGCCAGGCTGGATGTATGTGGAATGACAGAGACCAAATGGAAAGGTTCAGATGTGAGAGAGTGGGAGTGTGGAATGGGTGTGTGTGCTGGAGTGAGTGAAGGAACAGCGAGAGAAGGTGCATGTTTGTTTGTAAGTAGCAAATGGAAGGAATGTGTAAGAGAGTATGGGTCTGTGGGTTCAAGGATTGTGTGGGTGAGAATGAAAGTAGGAATACAAACGTGGGTGATTGTATGCGTGTATGCCCCGACAGAGGATATACTTGAAAGAAAGAAAGAGGAGTTCTGGATGAATGTGGAGGCGTGCCTGGAGAAGTTTGACAAGAACGAAAGAATATTTCTGATTGGGGATATGAATGGTAAGGTGGGTGATAGGAAAGTTGAGGGAGTGGTGGGAGGGTGGGGGGTACCATCAGAGGTGAATGGGAATGGTAGTGCACTTGTGGACGTATGTGTGGGGAGGAGGCTGTGGATAGCCAACACCTTCTTCCGACACAGAATGATCCACAGGTACACGTGGAAACGGATGTTGATGATGAAGGATAAGACAGTGGTGGAACGAAAGTCATTGATTGATTATGTATGTGTGGATGAACGAATGAAGAAATCTGTGATGGATGCTAGGGTATATAGGGGTATTGGAGGGGGTCTGTCTGATCATTATGTAGTGGTAGCTAAGGTTAGGATACAAAAGAAGTGGGTGAGGAGAGCGGGAGGGAGGCGAGAGGAGGGTGGAATGGTGAGGAGGGTAGAGAGGTTGCAGGAGGAGGAAGTCAGGGAGGAGTACAGGAGAGCAGTGGAAAGACGACTAGGTGGGTTCGACCTGGAAGTTATGGAGGAAGTGGAGGAGATGAGCAAGGTGTTTAAGGATGAGATCTGTGCAGCATGTGAGGAGGTGTGTGGAGTGAGGAGAAGAGGGAGGGGAGTGAAAGGTACAGCATGGTGGACAGAAGAGGTAAGAATAGCTGTGGAAGAAAAGAAGAAAGCATATAGAGAGTGGTTGGGTAGTAGAGGGAATGAAGATTCCGAGAGACAGAAACGAGCGAGGTACGTGGAGAGTAAGAGGGTGGTGAAGAGAGTAGTGAAGGAAAGTAAGAGAAGAGTAGATGAGGAATTTGGAAGGAATCTGAGTGTAAAATGGAGGGAGAGTAAGAAACTGTTCTGGAAAGAAGTCAAGAAAGTTAGGGAAGGTAGCAAGGGAAACAGTAAGGGTGTGAAAGATAAGAATGGGAGAATGCTAGCCGAGAAGCAAGAGAGAGTCGAAAGATGGAGGGAGTACTTCAGTGAGTTGCTAAATGAAAGGAATGAAGAGCCAGCAAACATAGCTGGATATGGTATGGGAGGGAGAAGAAGAGAAGTAGTGGAGGAGGAGGTGGGGATCAGGAGGTCAGAAGTGTGGGAAGCCATGAAAAGAGTGAAGTTGGGGAAAGCACCAGGAACAGATGGAGTGTGTGGGGAAATGTTGAGGTATGGTGGTGAGATAGTGATAGAATGGGTATGGAAAATGTGCAAACTAGCATGGGAGAAGGGGAGTGCACCCGATGACTGGAAGACTGGCATAATAGTCCCCCTATATAAGGGCAAAGGGGAAAGAGGAGTGTGTGGTAACCACCGAGGAATATGTCTTCTAAGCGTAGTAGGGAAGGTATAGAGTAGGGTAGTGATTGAGAGAGTGAGAGTGAGAACGGAGAAATGGATAGGCGACGAGCAGGGAGGCTTTAGGAAGGGAAGAGGATGTGTAGATCAGATTTTTACCCTGAATTGTGTTGTGGAGAAGTATCTGGAGAAGAAACAAAAGGTGTATGTTGCCTTTATGGACTTGGAGAAGGCCTATGACAGAGTGGATAGAGAAGGTTTGTGGAAAGTACTTAGAATATACGGAGTAGAGGGCAAGTTGCTGAAAGCAGTGAAGAGCATGTATGAGGGTGCAAAGGTGGCAGTACGTGTGGAGAGTGAGCAGAGCGAGTTCTTTGACCTGAATGTTGGTTTGAAACAGGGGTGTGTGATGTCCCCGTGGTTGTTTACTGTATATATGGATGTAGTTATGAAAGAAAATACTATCAAGAGCAGTGGATGTTGGTGTATCGCTGAAAAGGGAGGGAATTGAGTGGAAGCTACCTATACTGCTGTTTGCGGATGATACAGTTCTGATGAGTGATAATGAATGGGAGTTGCAGGGTCTGGTAAATGAGATTGGAACAGTGTGCGAAAAACGGAATTTGAAGGTAAATACGGGGAAGAGCAAGGTTATGGTCTTCGAAAGGGGTGAAGTCACAGAGTGTGAGGTGAAGCTGAACGGTCAGGCTATGGAGATCGTCAACTCTTTTAAGTATCTGGGCAGTGTGTTGAGTAAAGATGGGACTATGGATGAAGAGGTGCGGGAGAGGGTACAACAGGGGAAGAGGGTTGTAGGAACGCTAAAAGCAGTAACAAGAAATAGGGTGGTCAGTATGGAAGTGAAGAAGTCCTTGCATGACAGTGTGGTAATCCTGACACTGACTTACGGAAGCGAAGCATGGACGTTGGTTGAGAGACTCAGACCAAGAGTGAGAGCAGTGGAAATGAATTACTTAAGGAGTGCGTGCGGAATTACATGGAGGGATAGACAGACTAATGAGGAAGTAAGAAGGAGGTGTGGTGTGGAGGTAGATGTGCTGGAAAGTGTGAAAAGGAACAACTTGAGATGGTTCGGCCATATGGAACGTATGGAAAGCGAGAGAATGACTAAGAGGGTGTACGAGAGCGAGGTGCAGGGACAGAGGGGGAGAGGTAGACCGAATATGAGGTGGAAGGATGGAGTGAGGAACTACATGAATGAAGGCGGTGCTGGTTGGGGGGAGGGGCGTCGACTGACTGGGGACAGAGGTGAATGGGGGCGGTTCGTTCGTGGCCACCCCTTCGGGGATCACGGCGTCAGGCAATAGATAGATAGATAGATGTCCCTTACATGTTATTATGGCTACTATTATGTACCCATGACGTCCCTTACATGTTATTATGGCTACTATTATACCCATGACGTCCCTTACATGTTATTATGGCTACTATTATGTACCCATGACGTCCCTTACATGTTATTATGGCTACTATTATGTACCCATGACGTCCCTTACATGTTATTATGGCTACTATTATGTACCCAGGACGTCCTTTACATGTTATTATGGCTACTATTATGTACCCATGACGTCCCTTACATGTTATTATGGCTACTATTATGTACCCATGACGTCCTTTACATGTTATTATGGCTACTATTATGTACCAATGACGTCCCTTACATGTTATTATGGCTACTATTATGTACCCATGACGTCCCTTACATGTTATTATGGCTACTATTATGTACCCATGACGTCCCTTACATGTTATTATGGCTACTATTATGTACCCATGACTTCCCTTACATGTTATTATGGCTACTATTATGTACCCATGACGTCCTTTACATGTTATTATGGCTACTATTATGTACCCATGACGTCCCTTACATGTTATTATGGCTACTATTATGTACCCATGACATCCCTTACATGTTATTATGGCTACTATTATGTACCCATGATGTCCCTTACATGTTATTATGGCTACTATTATGTACCCATGACGTCCCTTACATGTTATTATGGCTACTATTATGTACCCACAACGTCCCTTGCATGTTATTATGGCTACTATTATGTACCCATGACATCCCTTACATGTTATTATGGCTACTATTATGTACCCATGACGTCCCTTACATGTTATTATGGCTACTATTATGTACCCATGACGTCCCTTACATGTTATTATGGGTACTATTATGTACCCATGACGTCCTTTACATGTTATTATGGCTACTATTATGTACCCATGACGTCCCTTACATGTTATTATGGCTACTATTATGTACCCATGACGTCCCTTACATGTTTTTATGGCTACTATTATGTACCCATGACGTCCCTTACATGTTATTATGGCTACTATTATGTACCCATGACGTCCCTTACATGTTATTATGGCTACTATTATGTACCCATGACGTCCCTTACATGTTATTATGGCTACTATTATGTACCCATGACGTCCCTTACATGTTATTATGGCTACTATTATGTACCCATGACGTCCTTTACATGTTATTATGGCTACTATTATGTACCCATGACGTCCCTTACATGTTATTATGGCTACTATTATGTACCCATGACGTCCCTTACATGTTATTATGGCTACTATTATGTACCCATGACGTCCCTTACATGTTATTATGGCTACTATTATGTACCCATGACGTCCCTTACATGTTATTATGGCTACTATTATGTACCCATGACGTCCCTTACATGTTATTATGGCTACTATTATGTACCCATGACGTCCCTTACATGTTATTATGGCTACTATTATGTACCCATGACGTCCCTTACATGTTATTATGGCTACTATTATGTACCCATGACGTCCCTTACATGTTATTATGGCTACTATTATGTACCCATGACGTCCCTTTCATGTTATTATGGCTACTATTATGTACCCATGACGTCCCTTACATGTTATTATGGCTACTATTATGTACCCATGATGTCCCTTACATGTTATTATGGCTACTATTATGTACCCATGACGTCCCTTACATGTTATTATGGCTACTATTATGTACCCATGACGTACCGAAGTGCCTGCCGCCGACTCAGCTCCAACCTCTGACGCTGTGCTACCTACCACCACCACTACCCCCACCACCACCACCACCAACGGAGCTTCTGCCACCACCGGGGGTTCTCCAACTGCAGCTGCTGGATCCTCCCGAGGGAAAGGTAAGTCTGTGTCCCGAGAAGGTAAGTCTGTGTCGATTGTGGGCGACTCCATGGTAAGACATTTAGTTAGGGCTACCCGCACTAAACTTAGGAAGGTTGTGTGTCTGCCTGGCCATGGAGTTGGGAGGGTTTTAGAGAAGATGGACCACATCTTGGAAGATAGTGGAGATAACCCCATTATCTGTCTCAGTGCCGGGAGTAACGATGTTGGTAAGGGTAGAAGTGAGGAACTGCTGCAGCAGTATCGGGATGTGTTAGATAAAGTTAGGATGAAGGGAGGGATCCCTGTAGTACATTGTATCCTACCCAGAAGAGGAGTTCCCAAGGAATGGACATCCAGGGCGATTGGTGTCAATTGCCGTTTGGAGAAATATTGCAAAGAAAAAGCCATACCATTCATTGATAACTGGGATAGTTTCTATGGGAGAGATGGGATGTACGCAAGGGATGGGGTTCATCTTTCACGGTTAGGGGTTTCTACATTAGCTAGTTCTTTAGATAGGGTGGTTGTGGGGTTTTGAACAGAAATATTGAGAGTGTAAATGAGAGGTTAAATGGAACAATTTTAGCGTCAGGCGAAAGCGATAAGGATATTCAGTCTCATGCTAAAAATTATGACTATAATGCAAATGGTAGTAGTGATGGTGCAACGGAAGATGGAAATGTCGCTAAAAACAAAGGTAAATTAGGTATAAAGAAAAGACGTAAATTGAGAGTATATTACACAAACTGTAGGAGTCTATGTAACAAAATGAACGAACTTAGAGCCCTTGTTAGCAAAGAAAATATAGACATAATAGCGCTAACTGAAACGTGGATTAATACAGAAACCAGGCATTTTTTAGCAGAATTTGATATACCAGGATATAGTTTGTTTAAATATGACCGAACAAGTAAGAGGGGTGGCGGTATAGCAGTGTTTGTCAGGAGTACATTAACCCTATCCGACATATGACGCGATTTTGAGCCTATTGGGGATACTTTAAAGCCTTTGTTACCATCAGGGGTATTTAGAAACCTTTAGTTTAGTTATTTCAACCTCTGCAGTTGTCTTTGAGTTAGCTGTGGGCAGAAAACTAATTTTGGAGAGGTCATTATAAGAGTGAGAGAACTCTATTTCTTGTTGCTAATCTGGTAACCTCTGCGTCATAAATGCATGAAAGGGTTAAAAAGCTGTATTAAATCAGGTATTAGACTAAATAACGATTATGAAAGTGTTTGGGTAGAGGTTAACGAAGGTAGTGAGACCATAGTTATTGGAGTTATGTATAGACCACCAAATATGAGTAGAAATGACGGAACGTCATTATGGGAGGAAATTAAAATGGCATCAAGGTTTAGCAATGTGTGCATTATGGGGGATTTTAATTTTCCGAATATAGATTGGCAGCATCAAATAGGAGACTCTGATTCTGAGGAGTTTATAGAGGTAGTACAAGATAGTTTTGTATTTCAATTCATAGATACGCCGACTAGAGGTAATAATATTCTCGATTTAGTTTTCAGTAACAATGAACATAATTATGGTAAATAATGTAGAGATAGGAGACCACCTAGGAAATAGTGACCACAATTCTGTGTATTTTAATATACAATGGAAAGGTAATACCAGAGAGAATACAACATTAATACCTGACTTTAGAAAAGCCAATTATGGTGGGTTAAGAAGAGCCCTATTAGCGGACCCTATGGTCAAAAAATTAAGTCGATCCAGGTGTCCAAATGAGTGTACCCCTTCTCAGGCACCTGTCATCTTAAGTCAGGAAGAGACGTCAACCTTGGTAGATACATACGATAATTTTATCAAGTCAGTATTCAATGCACAAAATAAATACATCCCCAAAAGAAAATTTAGATCAACACAGAAGCAACCCAAATGGATGAATAATAGACTATTAGATCTTCTAGGACAAAAGAGAGGAATATATAGAAAAATTAGAAAAGGCGAAATTCACCTACTTGCTTACTATCAGAATCTATCAAGACAGGTAAAAAAGGATATTAGGAAAGAAAAAATAAATTATGAAATTAAGGTTGCCAATGACTCAAAAAATAATCCTAAAGCTTTTTACCAACTATATAAATCCAAGGTTAGAGATGTAATTGGTCCCCTTAAAACTTGATAGGAGAAATGACAGACAATGATTTAGAAATGTGCAGTACATTAAAAAGTCAATTTCTTTCCGTTTTCACTAATGAAAATTTGGCACAGTTTCCAGAAGTCCGTAAGGTATATAGCGATAGTATAGAAAATAGGTTAAGTACGGTTACTATAAGTAGAAATGATGTGCTTAAGGAAATTGACAGACTGAAACCTCATAAATCGCCTGGTCCTGATGAGGTATATGCTAGAGTATTAAAAGAATGTAGGGATGGGTGGGATGGTGGGGATCGGGTGGATGGGACTCGTTAGCCTTGGTCGGCAACTCATCTAGGGGAGACAACCTTATACAAATCCGGGTTGATGGGACTCGTCAGCCTTGGTTGGCAACCTGTCTAGGGGAGTAAACCTGATACAAATCCGTACTGCTTACCTAAGGGTAAGGCAGGTTAGTGGATGGATTAGCCGAACACCACTGTAGAAAAATAGTGCTAACAAGATACACAGAAGGCCTTGGAGTCGGATGGATCCTGAATTGAGTGGTCAATCCTGTAAGTCCTTCACTAAACTGGCTCGGGTTGTCCCTCACAGGGAATAGGTCCGCTTGGGGGCATTCTGTGTATGGCCACCCTCGTAAGGGGAGTAAGGCGTCCGGCAATAGATCGATAGATAGGGATGAGTTAAGTTATCCATTAACATTTTTATTTAACAAGTCATTGGAGACAGGTATAGTTCCAGAAGCTTGGAAGCTTGCAAACGTAGTTCCGATCTTCAAAAAAGGTGACAAATCAATAGCATCCAATTACCGTCCCATTAGTCTTACATCAATCATAGGAAAGCTACAAGAGTCAATTATTGCTAGTAAAATTAGAAACCACTTAGATACATTTAATTGAATAAATTCTTCTCAGCATGGATTCACTCAGGGACGTTCTTGCCTTACTAATTTGCTTAGTTTTTTCTCAGAGGTATATGAAGCTGGTAATATATGGTCCATCCAAAGGAGAGCAGAAGAAAAAGAGACACCGAGAATATTGAGAGAAGATGAAAGATTCATTTTTGTATTGTTGAAGTGTAAGGGATAGTCCTCTGGGTTATATAAAACCGTCTAAATATAACTAGCATTAAATAAAAAACACGTCGGTGGTACTGGAAGGGTAATACAAACAAGAACATAGTCTCCCTATAGAGGAATGTGTTACGACTTTCTGACCTAGTCCCCCCCCCCCCCACCTCTCTCTCTCTCTCTCTCTCTCTCTCTCTCTCTCTCTCTCTCTCTCTACTGTCCTTGTCTTAAACCATTGTGTACGCATGTTCTTTTGATATATATGTTGAAGTCTGTGAATCAATGTAACTCTCTATCTATCTCCCTAACTCCCTCTCTCTCCCTTCTACCCTTCCCCTCCCCCACCCTATCTCTCTCTCGCTCTCGCTCTCTCTCTCTCTCTCTCTCTCTCTCTCTCTCTCTCTCTCTACTGTCCTTGTCTTAAACCATTGTGTACGCATGTTCTTTTGATATATATTTTGAAGTCTGTGAATCAATGTAACTCTCTATCTATCTCCCTAACTCCCTCTCTCTCCCTTCTACCCTTCCCCTCCCCCACCCTATCTCTCTCTCGCTCTCGCTCTCTCTCTCTCTCTCTCTCTCTCTCTCTCTCTCTCTCTCTCTCTCTACTGTCCTTGTCTTAAACCATTGTGTACGCATGTTCTTTTGATATATATTTTGAAGTATGTTAATCAATGTAACTCTCTATCTATCTCCCTAACTCCCTCTCTCTCTCCCTTCTACCCTTCCACTCCCCCACCCTATCTCTCTCTCTCTCTCCTAACACCATTATATTTAGCCAACATTAGTGAGAGTGGACTTCCCTCATCTATGGACAAACATTACAAAATCATATAGCTCAATACCGGTGATGGATATTATATTTGATTTCAGCTACATTTAGAATATTTTATTAAGCTAAGAAGGTATATATGGTAGCTGAAAGGATTAATGAGTAGACGTCCTTCCTAAGCTGACTAAAATCGTCTATTAGTTACCAGATTATAATGAATAGACTGTCACAGGTATTGAGAGGGTTATAGACTATCCAATACGGAGCCCATAGGACGCCCAATAAGGTGTTGAGGAGACGGTTTGGTATCAAGAGTGTCAGTGATGATGACGCATGTTGGTAGTTTTATTCTGGGTATCATTAGATGATTATATGCAATTCAGGAAAGATCTGCGGGGATTGTAAGAGTAAAAACTACCTCAACTAACTGTCTGACTTCCATATACCCTTCCTAATCTGAATAAAATTGTCTGATAATAGCCAGAACACAACAAATATATCCTTAGTAGGATCTTGAAAGGGTTAAGAGCACAAATCGCGACGCAGCCATTTGAATCAGTATCGAACACAAACGAGACAATACAATACATTATTATAGCCCAGAGGCTTCAGATCTTGGCTTTAACAGTTTAGGTATTCGAATTGGTGGACCTTTGTATATGCTGAACATTGCACAGTTGCCCACACAAGTTCCATTCCTCTACGTGATCTGATACATAGCAATATAATGAACATGATTCAATTACGAGTGTTGTATCTTACACAATGGTTAACTCATCTCATTAGCTTTCCCAGTGTATACCACCTCCTTTACGTAGGGCACGTGGTACACGTCTTGAAACTCAAACCCACCCCTACTCTGTGCAACTCTCCAACCCAAGAGTGAAACGTTACTCTCAAACTTTCTTCTACTCAACAGCTGAGCTCTGGAACTCTCTCCCAGAATCAGTCTTTCCCTCTTCCCTTGACTTAAATTACTTCAAACTCCGTGTGTCCAGGCATTTTGGCTCGAACGTCCCTTGATTTTGGCCCTGTCACTCTTTCAATTATGGGGGAGGCACTCGCTATAGTCAGTTATGCCTTTTGCCTCCCTCAATAGCAGAAAAAAAAAAAAAAATGTTTTAAACACATGCGTTGACCAGTGTTAGTCATCCTTCATTGTTCATTGTCTCACGTTTATAATATATTGGTACACCAACTACTTGTGCAGGCAACTGTACACCCTCAAATAAATACTTTTGTTACATTGACACGCTTTTGTTTCAATCCATATAACCGGTGATTCTTTGGAGTTTGAAGTTTAACAAAAATGTGCAGGAGGACGAGGGAGTTGGTACGCATGTTGTGGGGGTGGGGGTGGACAGGTAGTAACTAGAACAGTGGTAGTAACTAGAACAGTGGTAGTGACTAGAACAGTGGTAGTGACTAGAACAGTGGTAAGAACTAGAACAGTGGCAGTAACTAGAACAGTGGTAGTGACTAGAACAGTGGTAGTGACTAGAAGAGTGGTAGTGACTAGAACAGTGGTAGTAACTAGAACAGTGGTAGTGATTAGAAGAGTGGTAGTGACTAGAAGAGTGGCAGTGACTAGAACAGTGGTAGTGTCTAGAAGAGTGGTAGTGACTAGAGCAGTGGTAGTGACTAAAACAGTGGTAGTGACTAGAACAGTGGTAAGAACTAGAACAGTGGTAGTAACTAGAACAGTGGTAGTAACTAGAACAGTGGTAGTGACTAGAACAGTATTAGTTACTAGAACAGTGGTAGTGACTAGAACAGTGGTAGGAACTAAAACAGTGGCAGTAACTAGAACAGTGGTAGGAACTAGAACAGTGGTAGTAACTAGAACAGTGGTAGTTACTAGAACAGTGGTCGTGACTAGAACAGTGGCAGGAACTAGAACAGTGGCAGGAACAGTAGGAACTAGAACAGTGGTAGGAACTAGAACAGTGGTAGTGACTAGAACAGTGGTAGTAACTAGAACAGTGGCAGGAACTAGAACAGAGGTAGGAACTAGAACAGTGGTAGTGACTAGAACAGTGGTAGTTACTAGAACAGTGGCAGGAACTAGAACAGAGGTAGGAACTAGAACAGTGGTAGTGACTAGAACAGTGGTAGTAACTAGAACAGTGGTAGGAACTAGAACAGTGGTAGTGACTAGAACAGTGGTAGTAACTAGAACAGTGGCAGGAACTAGAACAGAGGTAGGAACTAGAACAGTGGTAGTGACTAGAACAGTGGTAGTAACTAGAACAGTGGCAGGAACTAGAACAGTGGTAGTAACTAGAACAGTAGTAGTAACTAGAACAGTGGTAGGAACTAGAACAGTGGCAAGAACTAGAACAGTGGCAAGAACTAGAAAAGTGGTAGGAACTAGAACAGTGGTAGGAACTAGAACAGTGGTAGTGACTAGAACAGTGGCAGGAACTAGAACATTGGTAGGAACTAGAACAGTGGTAGGAACTAGAACAGTGGTAGTGACTAGAACAGTGGTAGGAACTAGAACAGTGGTAGGAACTAGAACAGTGGTAGGAACTAGAACAGTGGTAGTAACTAGAACAGTGTCAGGAACTAGAACAGTGGTAGGAACTAGAACAGTGGCAGGAACTAGAACAGTGGTAGTGACTAGAACAGTGGTAGGAACTAGAACAGTGGTAGTAACTAGAACAGTTGTAGTAACTAGAACAGTGGCAGGAACTAGAACAGTGGTAGGAACTAGAACAGTGGTAGAAACTAGAACTGTGGTAGTGACTAGAACAGTGGTAGTAACTAGAACAGTGATAGAACAGTGGTAGGAAGGAGAACAGTGGTAGTGACTAGATCAGTGGTAGTAACTAGAACAGTGGCAGGAACTAGAACAGTGGTAGGAACTAGAACAGTGATAGAACAGTGGTAGGAAGTAGAACAGTGGTAGTGACTAGATCAGTGGTAGTAGCTAGAACAGTGGCAGGAACTAGAACAGTGGTAGTAACTTGAACAGTGATAGAACAGTGGTAGGAAGTAGAACAGTGGTAGTGACTAGATCAGTGGTAGTAACTAGAACAGTGGCAGGAACTAGAACAGTGGTAGGAACTAGAACAGTGGTAGGAAGTAGAACAGTGGTAGTGACTAGATCAGTGGTAGTAACTAGAACAGTTGTAGTAACTAGAACAGTGGCAGGAACTAGAACAGTGGCAGGAACTAGAACAGAGGTAGGAACTAGAACAGTGGTAGTGACTAGAACAGTGGTAGTAACTAGAACAGTGGCAGGAACTAGAACAGTGGTAGTAACTAGAACAGTAGTAGTAACTAGAACAGTGGTAGTAACTAGAACAGTGGTAGGAACTAGAACAGTGGTAGGAACTAGAACAGTGGTAGGAACTAGAACAGTGGTAGTGACTAGAACAGTGGCAGGAACTAGAACATTCGTAGGAACTAGAACAGTGGTAGGAACTAGAACAGTGGTAGTGACTAGAACAGTGGTAGGAACTAGAACAGTGGTAGTGACTAGAACAGTGGTAGGAACTAGAACAGTGGTAGGAACTAGAACAGTGGTAGTAACTAGAACAGTGGCAGGAACTAGAACAGTGGTAGGAACTAGAACAGTGGCAGGAACTAGAACAGTGGTAGTGACTAGTTCAGTGGTAGTAACTAGAACAGTGGCAGGAACTAGAACAGTGGTAGGAACTAGAACAGTGGTAGGAACTAGAACAGTGGTAGTAACTAGAACAGTGGCAGGAACTAGAACAATGGTAGGAACTAGAACAATGGTAGGAACTAGAACAGTGGTAGAAACTAAACAGTGGTAGTGATTAGAACAGTGGTAGTGACTAGAACAGTGGTAGGAACAAAACAGTGGTAAGAACTAGAACAGTGGATGGTAGGAACAAGAACAGTGGTAGGAACATATACTAATGATAATAATCTACTTTAAATGACTCCCAATATATTTGTCTATATTATATTTACCTTACTATTCCTTTTTGTTGCAGTGTAGGAGAACCTCGTCGTTAATTTTTAAGGGAAGATGCGTGTAATTATTTGTTCATTTAGGGATGTTTTAATGATTGTTTTAGTTTTCTCCCTAGGCCGCCATCAAGCTTAAATATAAACCTGTGACCCTCCTTCAAGACACATTTGTAAATGTTTCGATAACAATATGTCCCCTTAAAGTGGTGTGAGCGTGCAAGGAAGTGTGGTGGCGGTGGTGGTGGTGGTGGTCTGGTATTATGTTGTTGTTATTGTTGTTGGAGGTGGAGTTGTTCTTGTTAATTATGGAACTTTAGTCTCATTATGCGGAGACCAGGGTAAGCTGTGGCCGGTGTGCGGAGAGAGAGAGAGAGAGAGAGAGAGAGAGAGAGAGAGAGAGAGAGAGAGAGAGAGAGAGAGAGAGAGAGAGAATACGAAATATGACTATGAGAAAGGAGAGGGGAATATAGTGCCATGGTAACAATAATACAGGCAGAACCCGATAAGAAATGTAATAAAATCATAAGTCACAGAAAAAATAAAAAGTAGGACAAAGAAGAATTGGAGGAAATATACAGTTAAACCAGCAAACAAAAGGCTCTGAGAAAAGGGGAAGCAACGGAATACGGAAACAAAAGAACATTGTACAATTTTAGAAAACAAATCAAGTGGATAGGGGAGAGGTAGGAAAAAACGAAATAGTAGGATTAGAAGGAATATATACATGTAAGGAAACAAAACAGATGGGATACGCTGTGTTGAGACGATTTTGTGCAGTTTAGGAAGGATCTCTTTGAATATAAGGGTCAAAGCCAAATTGATTATGTTTTTGACTAACACAGATTCTTTCTAAGTTTAACAAAATAGTCTAATTATAGCCATAATAAACTACTAAAATGCGTCATAGACCTCAAGGGGTTAAAACCAAGCTAATTATAGGTTATTTTAATATATTGTCAGTATATATCAGCTAATTCTGTATTCAACTTGTCATAGGTAGGTTTGGGGTGGTTGACAGTTGTGGCAGGGTAAACTGAAGAACAAGGTAGAATAGAAAACTAGACAGATACCGGGTAAATAAAAGTTGATTGTTGTTTAATCAAGCATAGTTATTGTTATGTAATGAAATGTATACATTTACAGTATATGATCACACAGTATCAGTTGTGTATCTCTAATATTAGGACGTAAACATCAGAATTATTGTATGTTCTTCTACCCATTTCTTTATGACTAACATTTATGTTCTAAACTTATATAAACAAAGAAAATACATGTATATAGTTTTAATCGCCTGGTTTGAAAGGATTCATATGCAGTACTTTTATCCTAAGCAAATATATACATGGAGAACTAGCTATGACTGATACCAATTTGCCTTTCAAAATTCAGTTCGGTATCTCAAACGTCAATAAAAGTAAAGTAATGGTGTGTAATAGGGGTGATCGTAGGGTGATTTACATATGAGGCCGGATGGGGAAATAATTATTAGAACAAGAAGAGTGTTTTAAATATCTAGGAGGAATGATAAGCAGGAGTGGAGGTATGGAAATGGAGGTAAAACAGAGAGTCTGTGAAGGAAGGAAGGTTTTCGGAGCAATGGGGACTATGTGGAAGACGAGAAATCTCGGAATGAAAGTAAAAAGTGCAATGTATCAATAAATTGTTGTGCCAACAGTGATGTATGAGGCTAAGACATGGGCTCTGAAGGAAAAGGAGAGAAGAAAGTTTGATGTGATGGAGATGAGCTGCTTGAGGAGTATGTGTGGAGTTACTCGTAGAGACAGATTGAGGAATGAAGAGATACGTAGGAGAGTGGGGCAGCAGGAACATTTGTCGGCCAGAGTGGACAGAAGGGTGCTGAGCTGGTATGGTCACGGTGAACGAATGGAACATGAAAGGCTTACAAAGAGAATATGTGAGTCAGATACAAGGGGAGATAGAAGGGCAGGAACCCCCCATTGAGATGGAGAGACTGTGTAAGACAAGCTTTGGATGATAGAGGACGACTATAGATCAGGCAAGGGAAGTGGTAATACATAGGAATGAATGGAGAATGCTTGTAAATGGATGAGTGAACACGTGGTCATATGGGGGAAGGAGTTGGGCGAAAAATGGACTAGATAATAGTCCATCAGGCGCCTGGCCCGGTGAGACGGTTTATTTGAAGGGTGCGCCTGGAAGTGAGGTGGGCGGGCTTGTGGTATCGCTCTGCTGCATGTCTGCCTGCCGAGATCGGAACCTCTCCGGGTGGTCGGGGCCTGGGGAAGTGCTAGAGGGACCTTGGTAACCCTGGTCCCTGGGTCTTCTCCTGGATGACCTAGATGTGTGTGAATTTGTATTTTGTGTTTGTGTGTTCATTGTTTTCTGTTGTGTTTCTGTCTTGAGTCGGCCATCCCCCCCCCCCCAAACAAAAAATAAAGATAAAATAAAAAGAGAGACAAAGAGGGAACACAAATAGGTCAAGTGGGGATTGGGCCTGAGTACAGTATATATAATATAATAGAATAGAATCTCAAATCCGAATCAAATCAATATCGTTTTATCCACAGCTGATCTCATGTTCGCTCGCTAAGCAGACAACAAACAAAACACTCGTTAGTCTATTAAATGCTTGTTTAGATAAATTCTCGATATAACTAGGTTTGTTTGTTTTCAGGTCAGTTACCTTTCCTTATTATTCACCCTTCAGTACCCGCCACAAAACTAGGGGCAAGTTTATTGTTCAAGAGGTGTATAGTTGTGTGTGTGTGTATTTGTGTGTACAGTGAGTGAGCGTATGTGCTGTGTGTGTCTGTGTTATATTGTCATTATGTTTGTTTTTTATTTATCTTTCATTCCAGGCCCAATATGTATGGAAACATTGTGGTTGAAGGCCATCTAGATAAAAAATGTGTATTATACAGTAATTACATGAAATAATTACATATTATCATATGTAAAATTAGGACGAAAGATATATTGTGAAAATTACAGTGAACTTGACAGCAACAGACACACACGCACACACACACACACACACACTCACATATACAGTGTATATATATATATGTATATATATATATGTATATATTATATATATATATATATATATATATATATATATATATATATATATATATATATAATTAATTATACAGTATGTATATATATTTTTTTTTTTTTTCCTCGCCTTGCCTTTCCCTTTTCAACTCTGATGGCACAACCATCACTTCTTTCTCTGACAAACCTGAATTCCTCGGTCAAACTTTTTGCTAGAAAATCCACCTTGGATGATTCCGGTGCTATTTCCTCCCTCTCCATCCCCCTACGGGCTCTTCTACTCATGCTTAATATCCTAATCTCTTCTAAAGATGTATTTTCTACTCTCTCTGGGCTTAATACAAAGAAGGCGTACGGTCCGGACAGTGTTCCTCTTGTTGTACTAAGAAATGTGCTTCCGTGCTGATTTCCTGCCTAGGCAAAAACTCTTTCGTTTTTGTCTCTCCTCTAATGTCTTCTCTTCTTGCTAGAAATTTGCTCACATTCAACCTGTCCCAAAGAAGGGTGACTGCTCTCAACCCTCCAATTGCTTTCATCTCTCGTATCTCCAAAGTTTATGAAACTATTCTTGCTTCCAAATTTCTTAAACATATATCTTCTTATAATCTACTCTCAGATCGCCAGTATGGCTTCCTTAAGGGTCGCTCTACTGGTGACCTCCTTTCATATCTTACTAACTCTTGGGCATCCTCCTTTCGGGACTTCGGTGAGAGTTTTTTTGTTGCACTAGACATATCAAAGGTCTTCGATATTGTCTGGCACGAATCTTAAATTTCTAAACTACCCTCCTTCGCTTGCTATCCCTCCATCTGTGCCTTTCTCTCTATAGCTGCGGTTGTGGACGGCCATCGCTCATTTCCTTATCCTATCAACTCAAGTGTTCCTCAGGGCTCTGTCCTGTGACGCATGCCGAGTATGAGCATGCTGTACAGAACGCTCAGTCAGGCCCCACTCTCGCTAGGATCGTCAGGGCAGGAACTTTGGCTGTAGTCTGTGTAGAGTTTCCTAACTCAGTTTATGTGAACCGTTGTACTATAAGTATTATAATTATGTATTTTGTTTTCTTCTAAGTCAACGAGTTCTATTTTATATCATTAGATATAAGTATTGTGTGTGGGACTTATATATAATGATGAGAGAGAGAGTTATGTAACGACGGCCAGTGAGCGCGCCACGAGGTGTGTAGGCCTCACTCCCTCCTCCCTCCTCCCTCCTCCCTCATCAAGCGCGTGGGAAATCCTTTGTCGATCCCAGATTGAGAGAGAATATGACGTAATGATTGTCAGTGGGCGGTCCTTAGTAGTTTGCGATATGCCGCTAGAGGGCCGAGTATAAAAAGGAGAGGTCCTCGCCACAATTCTTTAGAACTCATCAGGCAGAGCGACTTCTCATATCCCTTGCAACTATCCATATTCTTCCGACTGATGTGAACTTTCTCTACTCTCTGAACAGCCTATCTTCTTCCCTTCTCGACCCTTTATAACCTCAATGACCCCTTTGGTGCAGATTTAGTCAGCCAAAGTATTATCGCTTGAGTTCTCACGAGATAAGTGCCTGTTAGATAGCCTATTTTTGGAAGGGTTAACTAGAATAGGATTGATTGATGTTTGTTGCACTCGTATATGCATTTCCCTGTGTGCGATTATTCATGTTCCTGTTTTCTGCTGGCTTAGGCAATGCTAGACTGGGATAGGGTTTCTGAGTTGTGATTTCCTATGAGTACTAGGTTGCGGTTGAACCAGTACAATTGCAACGGAGACGTGGAACGCCTAGGTGGTCTTTCTGACTGTGTACCGTGGGAGTTTAGCACTGTGTTGCGAGTGAGGGCTTTTGCCTCTGCCACCCAACACTGTGCTATCTCATTTGCTTGACTTTGAGAGGATCGCCAGGAGAGAACCAGATACTAGTGATCTGGATCTCTCAAGAGAGCATCCCGTCAATTAACGTAATTTGGCCGCACAGTCTTAAGGACCTCGCTAGGCTACGAGCCGCTTGCTCAGCCATTGTTTCCTAACCTTAGATATCCCAGCTAGACTTTGCTCGACCAGCAGATACAGCATAGTATTGAAGCTTCTCCTTATGTATGTTATTGTTTATGCACTATTGATTTCATGTGTGGCACGCTTAGCTACTTTAGAGATTAGTGGCCCACGAGCACAATCCTAGTAGGCTATTGTCAGTGCATTGTCGGAGTACTTCTTCTTAATGTTTGCCATTTACTATTGTTTATTCTTATAATTCTTCTTATGTCAACTTAAAGCCTTTAATTGCCAGTGTGTTACTTATTGAATTGCTGTTCAAAATCCGATACTTACTTCTTACGAGTATTCGAGAAGCATCTAACTTTATCAGAAGATTCCTTGCTTGATGCTCGAGGACTATTGTTTAACGTAACGTAATAGTGCCGATCCGAAGTAGAGGGTGGAGGACTTCTTAAGTTCTTAGTCAAGGGTGGATTACTTCGGCTTCGGCCAACACTATTCTTTAGTGTTGTAGTACTTTCTTCTTTGTTTGATTGTTGACCAGACTAGATAACTCCCGTCTTGTTATTAGTCTGTTGTGTGAAACGCTAGTACCGAGTTCTTGTATACCCCGTTATAGCAGATAGAACTCTGGAGGGTAGTGGCGTTTTTTGTTCGGCTGGCAGTACTCTGGGGTTGGGATCGTGTGTTTCCGTTGTGGCAGCGAGCCATACTCGAGTCCTGTGTAAGAGCCCTAGTGTACCCGAGTGCCCGGTCGTAACAAATGGCGACCTTGCTTAGGATTTTGTGAACAGTATAATTTTTTGCAGAGTTGTACAACATTTGTTTGTTCGTACTTTAGCGTACATATTGAAGAATATTTTTTTTTTGTAAGGCAATTAGGAGAGCATTTAAGAGACTCCAGTTAATTTAGTAATTAGTGCTTACATAAGGGAGTTTAACACTTTTGTCTCGAGAATTTTTTGTGAACTTCAGTATGTCGTGCCCTAGTACTGACGAGGAGCGAGAGATGCCATTTGAGGAGGTGCCGTTAGTAACTAGTGAGGAGGATGCTAGACTTTTTGTGAGTAAGCAGTACCATGTCACGGAGGAGAGGTTGACTGGGGTGAATATTTATGGCTTGCACCTGATAGCCAAGGTTTTGGGCAGATCCAATGTAGGAGGGATGTCCAAGGGGGAGCTGATTTCCTGGGTGTTGCGTGGGCGACATGGGGTTTCGGAGGAGAGGGCGTTTGGGGGGGTTCCTCCCCAGATCCCCTCTCACTCGACTCCCACAGTGCCGTCCACTCAGTTGCCGGAGGTTAGCACTCTCCCACAGAGGGATGAGAATTGGAAGATTGGAGTGCCCTCGGGCGGTGCGTATGGTGGTTCCCCAGTTCTTGCCCCCCCTCCTTCAGTAGTGGCAGCTCCCTCTTCCTGCCTGTCTCCAGATATGATATTTAGACTTGAGCTTGCTAAAATTGAGTCTAGGAAGTATGAGATTGAGGCTGAGTCTAGGAAGCAGGAGAAGGAGATTGAGGCTGAGGTTAGGAAGCATGAGATTGAGGTTAGGAGGCACGAGGCTGAGCTTAGGTACGACTCAGAGAAATATTGTGCTCAAATAGATTTAGATAAGACTCGTGCAGAGTCGACAGGGATTCGGATGGGCCGGGAGGGCCAAGAAAGAGAACAGTCCTTGTATCACTTAGTCAAATTGGTGCCGGCATTTAGTGAAACTGAAGTCACAGAATTTTTTAATCGTTTTGAGAAGAAGTGTAGGGAGCATAATTGGCCTGAAGAGAAGTGGGCAGCTCTGGTCTCCTCAAGACTTACGGGTAAGGGTCTGAAGGCTTATGATGCACTGCCTTTAGAGTCTTGCATTGACTACCCAGAATTGAAGAGAGCTGTCCTACGGGCATACGAGTTGCAACCAGAAACATATCGATTGAAGTTTCGGGGTGTTACAAAGACTAGGGAGGCGACCTTTCTTGAACATGCCCGGGACTTAAAAGATGCACTTACAAACTGGACACGTTCTGAGAAAGCTGAGACGGCCGAACAGTTGACTGAGCTGTTTCTGCTCGAGCAGTTTTATAAGTGTACAGGTGCAGAAATGACTTTAACTATTAAAGAAAAGAATCCAAAAACTCTACAGGAGGCAGCTGAGATGGCTGACCTCCGGCTATCATTAATTCGTGGGTGCGGGTCTGCCCAGCGTAGTGAGGCAGGTAACAAGGGGCGTGACGCCCCACCCCCCCGAGTTAGTAATATATCTTATGCAAACAAGTACAAGAGTTACGATACCAAGACTGACCACAAGACTAGCACCGTCCCATTTAAGAAGGGGCCGGGCCCTTCCCAGTACCAAGGGAAGCCCAAAGGGAAGTTAGAGTGTTATCAATGTCATAAAAAGGGGCACTTTGCAAGAGTCTGTCCTAGCAAACCACCTACAGCAGCTGTGTCTTTGGCCTGCAACATTGGTGTGTCTCTGAAGTCTTCTGAGTTTGCCCGGGGCAGTTCGTCAGAGGCTGAGGCACAGCCAGTGCAGAAGCACCTGGGAGGCTCGAACCCTGCTCAGGATGTTTTTTGCGACCATAGAGGACGGGGTTGCGTGATGTGGGCGGGGCGCAAGCATGGAGTAGAGGTCTTGCGTGATACAGGTGCTTCCCAGACTTTGATGAAAAACTTGACTGGCTACCCTATAAATGCGGCTCGGGTGGTGGTGGTGCAGGGTATTAATGCAACTCGGTCATACCCGCTGGTGCGGTTGGAGTTGGAGGTGGATGGTGTGGCACGTGAATTGGATGTTGGGATTGTGGAGAAACTGCCAGTGGAGGGCGTCGACCTTCTTCTCGGCAACGACTTTGCAATGCCCGCTTCTGAGGTTCTACCCTTAGTCGTTGCCGAGAGGCCGGCCGACGTGAGTAGGGAAGAGCGAGAGTGGGTCGAGCGGTGCCAGGCACAACCCATGGCGTGTGCTGTCACCCGAGCTCGGGCAGCTAAAGTGTCACAGCCTAGTCCTCCGTCTTCAGACCAGCAGAGGAACGATCAACAGGAGGAGGCTAAAGCTGGAGTTGGTTTTAAGAGTTTTGACTCGGCGGCTCTCCTGGGTGATTCAGTATTAGCACCATTACTTAGTTCTGGAGTAGCCCCTGGGCCTGTCATCGAGAGTGACGAGGCTGGGCATGACGAGTCTCCACGACAGCAACGTTATGAACATCGAGAGAGACAGAGGGAGCAGCCCAGTATCGGGGAGGGTCATGCATTGCTCCGGGAGCAGTTAGATCGCTTGGCACCCTCAGATATACGTCGGTTGCAGCTGGAGGACCCTGAGCTCCAAACGTGTGCTAATGGAGCTGTGGAGCTCGACGAGGACGGTGATGCACAGCCGGGAGATTTTTTTTATTTAGATGGCATCCTCTATCGGCGTTTTCAAGACCCTAACCGTAGCTGGAAAAAGGGGTCCGGAGTAGTGGACCAGTTGGTGGTGCCGCGGGAGTGCAGGGATAGCCTACTGAGTTTGGCGCATGACACACCGCTGGCAGGACATTTGGGGGTAAGAAAAACGGTGGCGGCTTTGGGGAAGTTGTTTTGGTGGCCGGGGATGAAGTCTCATGTGCAGTCATGGATAAACTCATGTGATATTTGTCAACGGGTCGGGAAACCAAACCAAGTTATTCCTAAAGCTCCGTTGCACCCTATTCCTGTAATTGGGCCACCTTTTAGTAAGATTGTTGTTGACATGGTTGGTCCACTCCCTCCCACAAAGGCTGGTAATAAATTTTTGTTAACCATCATGGATGTTGCCACTAGATACCCCGATGCATACCCCATGAAAAACGGCATGGCTAAGACGGTAGTCAGTAACTTGTTGTGGTACTTTTCAAGGTACGGGTACCCGGAGGAGATTCAGTCTGACCAGGGGTCCAATTTCACCTCCAATCTCTTTAAGCAAACAATGCAACAGCATGGGATACGGGCGGTGGTATCGTCAGCGTATCACCCTGAGAGCCAAGGGGTGCTTGAGCGGTGGCATGCCACCCTTAAAAGCATGCTCAGGTGTTATTGTGCTGACAACGGAAGAGATTGGGATCTTGGATTGCCGTATGTACTGTTTGCTGCTCGGGAAGTGCCTGGTGAGAGCCTGGGATTTAGTCCAAATGAGCTGATTTTTGGACACCGCGTCAGGGGCCCCCTTAATATGCTGCGGGAAATTTGGGAAGGAACTGTGCAGCCTTGTTCCTTGTTAAAGTATGTGTTTGAAAGCCGTGAGCGCATGCTTAAGAGTCTGGAGATGGCAGGTCGGAGTTTAACAGGATCACAAGCTTTGATGAAGGACAGGTATGATCGCAAAGTGAAGCTCCGGAAGTTCATTGTAGGACAAGAGGTATTAATTTTGTTGCCTTTGGTTGGTAACCCCTTGTCTGCGAAGTATACTGGACCCTATAAAATTGTGGAGAAAATTTCGGACCTAGATTACCTTGTTGCCACTCCAGACCGGAGGAAAAAGAACCAGTTATGTCACGTGAACCTGATAAAAGAGTATGTGAGGCGCCCCTCTGAGCCTCTCACTGTCCCTGTGTTGGCTTGTTGCGGCCGTGGTGGAGAAGGAGAGGGGGACAGTCAAGCTTCAGAGGAGGATAGCTGGGATCACCATGTTTCAGCGGATCAGTGGGCGGGGAACTCGAGCCTAAGGGCTGACGAGGCTATAGCTCATTTGCCTGAGCCGCAGTTTGAAGCTATCCGTCAGTTGCTCGGTTCATACCCCACTGTATTTGCTGAACACCCAGGCCTCACTACTCAGGCTATGCATGATGTTGACGTGGGGGACCATCTACCCTTTAAGTCAATCCCGTACCGTGTGCCCCCCATAAAACTACCCGCTCTGAGGGATGAGTTGGAGTATATGCTCGGTAGGGGGTTGATAGAGAAAGGCACCGTTAAATGGACTTCCCCCGTAACACTGCAGCCTAAGCCAGATGGCAAGGTACGCTTCTGTATTGATTTCCGTAGGCTAAACGGTTTGACTCCAACTAACCCATATCCTCTTCCTCGGGTTGATGATAGTGTTGATAAAATTGGTAATGCTCGGTTTTTGTCTAAAGTAGATTTAGTAAAAGGTTACTGGCAAGTACCTTTGTCCGAGCGTGCTAAAGAGGTATGTGGTTTTGTGGTGGACGGGAGTACTTACCGGTGTAATGTTATGCCCTACGGACTTAAGAATGCACCAGCAACGTTTCAGAACCTGATGAATGAAATTGTCAAGGACATTCCAAATTGCACCGTATACTTGGACGATGTAATCATTTATGATGACGACTTTGAGAGCCATTGTGAGCACCTGGAGACCTTGTTCCGGAAACTTAGTGAAGCAGGTCTGGTAGTAAATTTGGCAAAGTGTGACTTCGTAAAAGCCACTGTGCAGTACCTTGGGTTTGTAGTGGGAAGGGGACAGGTGTGCCCTCCTCAGAACAAGGTACAGGCTATCAATAAATTTCCGCACCCAACCACCAAGAAGCAGATTATGAGATTCTTGGGTATGATAGGCTACTACAGACGCTTTATAAAAGGTTACTCCACGGTGTTGGCACCTCTCACAGATTTGTTATCTAAAGACAAAAAGTTTTTGTGGGCGCCTGAGTGTGAAAAGGCTTTTAATTTGGTGAAGCATTTGCTGTGTACTCACCCGATACTCAGGGCCCCAGACTTTAACAGGCCTTTTCAGCTGGCAACAGATGCTAGTGGTGTAGGGGCTGGTGCCGTCTTGCTACAGACAGACAATGAAGGTGTGGAACACCCAGTAAGTTTCTTTTCTAAGAAGTTCAATGCTGTACAAAAGAACTATTCTACAATAGAAAAGGAATTACTGGCGATTGTGCTGTCGCTCAGGCACTTCGAGGTGTATGTTCCAGCCTATGGCCCAGTCGTGGTTATCTACACTGATCATCACCCTTTGAGATTCCTAAATCAATTTCACAATCGCAATATGAGACTGACCAGGTGGTCTTTGATGTTGCAGGAGTATAACCTGGACATCCGTCATATTGCGGGATGTGACAATGTGATCGCGGATTGTTTATCGAGGGTAGATGATCAGTCGTAGGCTATCACAGGTGTATGATCCCGGAGAGATTGACACACGGGTAGCCTCCTGCTTTAGTTTGAGTAGTATTTTGCGCTTGGTGCTTGTTGGCTCGCGGTTGTAGCCCAGCGTATTGGGTCGTAAAGCAGGAGTTGAGCGTTTGGTATAGAAGAAAAAATAGGCTGCCCTTATAGTGCAGCCGGGAAAAACATATTAAAATATAAAAATCATAAAAAAACTCTTTCTTTTGTTATAGATAATTGTATAAGTTTGTCATAGCCTGTAGAGTTTGAGTAGTCCACGAACTATCAAACGGCTGAGCTGCTGTAAGCTCGCTCTGGGAGCATGATATTATGTCTTTTGCTATTGTTAGGGAGGAGTTATGAAATGTGAATTTTTTTTTTATAAGATGTGTTTTAGTAGTAAACTCAGCGTTGTTTTAGTGCCATGCGGTCGCTGGGTGTGAGGGGTTTGATGAGGTTCTGTGTGTCAGATTTTAGCTCAGGGTTGAGCAAGTAAAATCTTGGGGGAGGTGTGACGCATGCCGAGTATGAGCATGCTGTACAGAACGCTCAGTCAGGCCCCACTCTCGCTAGGATCGTCAGGGCAGGAACTTTGGCTGTAGTCTGTGTAGAGTTTCCTAACTCAGTTTATGTGAACCGTTGTACTATAAGTATTATAATTATGTATTTTGTTTTCTTCTAAGTCAACGAGTTCTATTTTATATCATTAGATATAAGTATTGTGTGTGGGACTTATATATAATGATGAGAGAGAGAGTTATGTAACGACGGCCAGTGAGCGCGCCACGAGGTGTGTAGGCCTCACTCCCTCCTCCCTCCTCCCTCCTCCCTCATCAAGCGCGTGGGAAATCCTTTGTCGATCCCAGATTGAGAGAGAATATGACGTAATGATTGTCAGTGGGCGGTCCTTAGTAGTTTGCGATATGCCGCTAGAGGGCCGAGTATAAAAAGGAGAGGTCCTCGCCACAATTCTTTAGAACTCATCAGGCAGAGCGACTTCTCATATCCCTTGCAACTATCCATATTCTTCCGACTGATGTGAACTTTCTCTACTCTCTGAACAGCCTATCTTCTTCCCTTCTCGACCCTTTATAACCTCAATGACCCCTTTGGTGCAGATTTAGTCAGCCAAAGTATTATCGCTTGAGTTCTCACGAGATAAGTGCCTGTTAGATAGCCTATTTTTGGAAGGGTTAACTAGAATAGGATTGATTGATGTTTGTTGCACTCGTATATGCATTTCCCTGTGTGCGATTATTCATGTTCCTGTTTTCTGCTGGCTTAGGCAATGCTAGACTGGGATAGGGTTTCTGAGTTGTGATTTCCTATGAGTACTAGGTTGCGGTTGAACCAGTACAATTGCAACGGAGACGTGGAACGCCTAGGTGGTCTTTCTGACTGTGTACCGTGGGAGTTTAGCACTGTGTTGCGAGTGAGGGCTTTTGCCTCTGCCACCCAACACTGTGCTATCTCATTTGCTTGACTTTGAGAGGATCGCCAGGAGAGAACCAGATACTAGTGATCTGGATCTCTCAAGAGAGCATCCCGTCAATTAACGTAATTTGGCCGCACAGTCTTAAGGACCTCGCTAGGCTACGAGCCGTTTGCTCAGCCATTGTTTCCTAACCTTAGATATCCCAGCTAGACTTTGCTCGACCAGCAGATACAGCATAGTATTGAAGCTTCTCCTTATGTATGTTATTGTTTATGCACTATTGATTTCATGTGTGGCACGCTTAGCTACTTTAGAGATTAGTGGCCCACGAGCACAATCCTAGTAGGCTATTGTCAGTGCATTGTCGGAGTACTTCTTCTTAATGTTTGCCATTTACTATTGTTTATTCTTATAATTCTTCTTATGTCAACTTAAAGCCTTTAATTGCCAGTGTGTTACTTATTGAATTGCTGTTCAAAATCCGATACTTACTTCTTACGAGTATTCGAGAAGCATCTAACTTTATCAGAAGATTCCTTGCTTGATGCTCGAGGACTATTGTTTAACGTAACGTAATAGTGCCGATCCGAAGTAGAGGGTGGAGGACTTCTTAAGTTCTTAGTCAAGGGTGGATTACTTCGGCTTCGGCCAACACTATTCTTTAGTGTTGTAGTACTTTCTTCTTTGTTTGATTGTTGACCAGACTAGATAACTCCCGTCTTGTTATTAGTCTGTTGTGTGAAACGCTAGTACCGAGTTCTTGTATACCCCGTTATAGCAGATAGAACTCTGGAGGGTAGTGGCGTTTTTTGTTCGGCTGGCAGTACTCTGGGGTTGGGATCGTGTGTTTCCGTTGTGGCAGCGAGCCATACTCGAGTCCTGTGTAAGAGCCCTAGTGTACCCGAGTGCCCGGTCGTAACAGTCCTATCTCCCATAGTCTTTCTACTTTTCATAAATGATCTTCTCAAATGTACTTCCAGTCCCATTTCTTCATACCAGACAACTCTAACTTACACTACTTAATTAATTTTCCTAAACGCCCCAGCCAGCAATCCCTCAAAAACAAACAAAATGAAGCCATGCAACACTTATCTTCTTATCTAACTACTATTTCCAGGTGGGGCAGAGAAAACCTTGTTGCCTTTAATGTTTGCAAAACCCAATTTCTTCATCTTGCTACCCGTCCAGAACTCCCAGAGGACTATCCCTTATACTTCAACAATACAAATATCAATACTTCATCTTCTCTCAATATTCTCGGTGTCTCTTTTTCTTCTGCTCTCTCATGGAAGGACCATACTACCAGTTTTGCTAAGGCAGCCTCCCAGAAGCTTGGTGTGCTCAACTGCCTAAGGGGGTTCTTTACCCCTGCACAGCTTCTTGCTCTGTACAGGGACACAGTGCATTGTGCGTCCTTGTATTGAGTATTGTTCACATGTGTGGGGAGGATCCTCTCACACCGTACTCCTAGACAAAGTAGAAAGGAAAGCCTTTCGTATCATTAACTCCTGTCCACTCACCAACTCTCTGCAATTTCTCCGCTCCGCTGCAATGTTGCATCTCTCTCGCTTTCTATCGCTATTACAATAATCAGTGTTCCTCAGAGTTTTCCTAGTGTACTGTATAGTGTATACCACCTTTGAATTTTTTTCCTCTGCATAGGATACGTAGTACCTGTCTTACAACACAATCCCACCCCTACTCTGTGCAACTCTCCAACCCAAGAGTGAAACGTTATTCTCAGTTTTTCTTCTTTTCAACTGCTGAGCTCTGGAACTCTCTCCCAGAATCAGTCTTTCCATCTTCCTATTACTTAAATTGTTTCGAACTCCGCGTGTCCAGGCATTTTTGCTCGAACGTCCCTTGATTTTGGCCGTCACTCTTTCAACTCTGGGGGAGGCACTCGCCACAAGCAGTTCTGCATTCTTTCTCCCTCACTCACATGAAAAAAAAAAAAAAAAAAATATATATATATATATATATAATTATACCGATATATATATATATATATATATATATACCGGTATATATATATATATATATATATATATATATATATATATATATATATATATATATATATATATATATATATACTGTATATATATATACCGGTGTATATATATATATATATATATATATATATATATATATATATATATAATAAAACAGAAGATGAATACAAACGTATATATATATATTTTGGTACGTATGAGGAAGAAGTTCAGCATAAGTTGATCATGTGGAAATTGACAGATAAATATCTACTAAAGGGGAGACAAATTGTTTGGGTATTTATGCATACAAATGCACACTGGCGTTATAATAAGAAATTAGCGTAAAACGTGAACAAATAATTGAGGATTGTAAAATGAAAGACGAAGTAGTTACAAAATTCATGATATGAAGGGTAGCAGGTTATGTAGTGATGTACTGTAGAGTATCATAATGATGAGTTATTTGCATTAGATGTAATGCCCGCACCGTCAGGAAATACACCCACTACGACACCTACACCCGAATGAGCAGCATCCAACATTGTTAAGCAAGTACAGAATAAGAGAGTCCGCCAAACCATTTTGTACACCGAAAAAGTCAGTCCCATACACTTTCATAGCAAACCTGTCCTCAATCGGCCCCTTGCTGATGTCACACCTCACCCCTACCTCATTTATCAATTGCACGGCTACCTATCCCAGAGCTAGCCGGCCCAAGGTCAAAACGACATAACTCTCCCTCTCTACACTCAGGAGAAAGTTGCCCTCTAACCTCCAAAACCAAGTCAACCAAGAGGAGCAAAAAGAAACTCACCATATTCTGAATTATTTAGTTGTTCAGTAGCCTCCCAGTACCTCATCGATGCTTTACAATGTCAACTACCCGGTGCTTTACAAGACCAACTATGCACTTTACGAGCCTACGAGCCTAACACTAACCTGCAGCTTTACAATCTAAACCTTCTAGTGTTTTACAAGGCCGACAACAAACCAACACTTTACAAGGTTGACCTGATGCTCTACATGTTCTTCCTCTCCAAACTGAGGCATTAAAACACTAACATGACACTCTACAAGGATAACCCCGCAGCCGGAAGCAGCATGAGCCGAACCAACCAGCCGAAGTCCAGAGCTGTCCAGCAGGCGCTCTCAGTCTAAGCTGAAAGCAGCCAAGATGACTGAACTAGAGCCAGCCGCAGCCGCCACCTGGGGAAAAGAATAATGAAGAATATAAGATAAGACCTACAGATGACCATATACTGTTATCAATCACCTGTGTCAAGTAGAGAGAGACGTAACAATATCATACAAGGTACACCTGAGAGACACATCGCTGTCTAGTTAAAAAGTTAACATAGTGTTTGAATATTCCCTGGTTTTGGATCCCTTCTAATATCAAAGTTTATCACAATCCACATGCTACCCTCTTTGCCATGTTTGCCTAGGTTATTTATACTTTTCGTTCCTGTAGGTGACTCCTCCACGACGATCAAGATATTATTATCTTTTAGTTAACCCTCTCGCTCTCTGGGCATTACATAATTATGGAAATCTTGATCAGGAATTTTATCTTTCTCTATAATATAATTGCTTATCCCAGCCAATTCACAAATTTGCGCCACCAATAAACGTTTACTATTGCTCGTTTCCACCAACAATTATCGCCTTAACCTTACTTTTCTATGCACCTTAATATAGAGGGAAGGCAATGCTAATTGTTACATCCTGGGATGTATAAACACTGGGCTCTTTCTATTGGACTAGGTATGCGGCAACAAGCAACAACAGAAAACGCTAGATCCAACCCTTATCTATAAACCCAGGCAACAAACCACCCTAAACCGTCAAGAGTCCTGCCTGGACAACAAGGTATCCTATGACTCGGTTACAGTGTGCACGCACTATAGACTGCTGATAGTCAAGCAGGCTATATAAAAGATCACACAATTAAGTTGACTTAAAGCTTCAAGGAAAAGATAGATAACAGAATTAAATTGCAGAAACAATTTAATAACAAACTAGAAGAAAGTACATTTAACATTACGTTAATTAATACAACTAATCACCCCTGCGTGAAAGAAGGTGAAAGCAAACAGTCCTCAAAACATCGTACAGGTAGACAAGATGCGGGTTTCTAAACTGCATGCGGCTACTGTAGGATCTGATGCTTAGCAAAGAAAGTACGTTACGGATTTAGAGAACTCTTAACTCATAAGCAGGAATAAATACTAGTGATAGGCCATACAGTGTATAATGGCATAGGTATAATTAAATAAAGGCAGCAACTCGCAACATAACCACATACAGGTGTGCTTCTCACTCTTAGTCAGGCAAGCCTGCTCAGACAGAGTCTCTAAGCCACACCCTGACTCACAATGCTCACAAAAACGGTAAACTGTGGCACAATAACAAGCATACAGAGATAATAAACCACTAGCTGTTAATCTGCCAGGTGGCAGAGGTCTAGCCGGAAGGATATAGGCTTCGGATACCCAGGCTGAGCCACCTGCTCTAGCCTAGGGACGTTCCCAAGTCTGTGCGCCAAATTACTCTAATTGAAAGGGTACTCTCTTGAGAGACTCAGATCGCAAGTATCTGACTCTCTCCTGGCGACCCTAAAACAAAAGCAAGGCGTGCTAGCGCAGTGCTGAGTGGACTAGGCAAGGGCCCTCACACAACACAACACTAGACACACAGGGACACAGACAAGAAAATGCCCCCAGACTCCCACGGGAATCCTAGTAAAGTCGTGCGGGTCCACAGGACTCGCACCAGCAGACTTTACTTAAAGGATCGCAAAAAGCCTCCCCTCCGGTCTAGCCCCTGCTAACCTGACACAAGAACACACTAGCAAGCATGAAACCACCAAATATGAGACAACAAAAAAGCTTCCTAGGTCTCATTAACAATTACGTCTCTGCATAAGGCCCAAAATCCTATCTAGTTATCTGAGAGCTCGTCGTTAATACAATAATAGATATAAGGTCTATCAAGGGGATGGGATAATTAAATAGATTGGTGAAGTAGTGGAAGGAAGGTATACAAAGTAAGAGAGAAAGTTTCTAAGTGGGGTTGAGAGGGATAGATATCAAGGGGGTCCGAAGAGTACGACAGTGAGGTGAGCGCTGAGTCTTGAATCTGTCTGGCCCCCACCCTAGGCATACAAAATACATCCCAGGCTTGGCAACACTCAACACTGTTGTCTGGTCAAAATCCTCTACCCCGTGCGTGAGTCGAAACTAAGCCTAACGTTGCAATCAAATGCATGTGGCAACGCTTCAGGCTCGTCCCAAGCTGGCAAGCGAAGCAACGTCCCAAGCCGGTCTCTCTCTCCCGCTCGTCTCCTCCCGCCCTCACTAGACTTACATCTTATATATTATAATGAAATAATCAACTATCGAGAATAAAATATACTAAGATGCGTTGGTTAAGAATAAGGGCAACCTTCAAGCTGTGAAACAACATAAGAATATCCCAGACATTAGTTACGTTGTCGTAGGATATATACTAAGGAAAAGCCTGCCGACCGGCTGCCACCAGCCGGTTTTTAAACGGCTGGGCAGCCGACGCGTGCGCATGCCCGCACGTGGCTACTATGCAGAAGCGTCACACCTCCCCCCAAGATATAAGACCCTTGACTAAGTTCTTCATATCTAACAGAAAGCTTCTCATAGTACCACACACTGTTGCGACACAAGGCACTATATATAAAAAAAATAAAGACTGTTGCGCTCCACCGAGCAAGTTCAACTAACTTAGCGACAATAAGCGAAAACATTCAACTTAGATACTACTACAACATCTTATACAAAATTCTACACGTTATAAAAAATAAAGAGTTTTTATAAGGTTTTTGTTTTTTTAATTTGTTTTTTTCGGCTGAACTACAGTGACAGCCTATTTTCCTCCACACTCAACCCTCAATCCTGTGGCAGTCTAACCAACATCATCCACCCTTGATAGACAATCCGCTATCACGTTATCAGAACCGGCAATATGGCGTATGTCCAGATTATACTCCTGAAGCATGAGTGACCACCTGGTCAGCCTCATATTCCGGTTATGAAACTGATTCAAGAATTTCAGAGGGTGATGATCGGTATAAACCACTATGACTGGTCCGAAAGCAGGAACATATACATCGAAGTGCCTGAGCGCCAGCACTATCGCCAGGAGTTCTTTTTCAATTACAGAGTAATTCCTTTGTGCACTATTGAATTTTTTACTGTAAAAACTCACTGGATGTTCGATACCTTCATCATCTGTCTGTAACAAGACAGCCCCAGCCCCTACGCCACTGGCATCAGTCGCCAGCTGAAAAGGTTTGCTGAAGTCCGGGGCCCTGAGTATGGGGTGAGTACATAACAGGTGTTTCACCAAGGAAAACGCCTCTGCACACTCAGGAGACCACCGGAACTTCTTGTCCTTAGATAATAAGTCAGTTAAAGGTGCAAGTACAGTCGAATAGCCTTTGATGAAGCGACGATAATAGCCTATCATACCTAGAAACCGCATGATTTGTTTCTTAGTCGTAGGCTGGGGAAACTGATCGATGGCTTTGATCTTTGTCTGTGGAGGGCACACCTGACCCATCCCCACCTCGAACCCCAGGTACAAAACTGTGGCTTTGACAAAATCGCACTTACCCAGGTTTACCACCAAACCTGCTTCATTCAGTTTATTAAAAAGCTGTCCGATGTGAGCACAGTGACTGTTAAAATCCTCGTCGTATATTATGACATCATCTAGGTACACCGTACAGTTGGGAATGTCGGCTACAATGTCGTTCATTAATTTCTGAAACGTTGCAGGGGCATTTTTCAGCCCGTATGGCATAACATGGCAACGATATGTGGCACCGTCCACCACTCGCTCGCTCGCTCAGACAAGGGCACTTGCCAATAACCCTTAACAAGATCTATCTTAGTGAGGAACTTGGCTTTTCCTATCTTATCCACACTGTCGTCCACGCGAGGGAGAAGGTAGGCATTTGTGGGGGTTAAACCATTCAACCTGCGGAAATCTATACAAAACCGCACCTTGCCATCTGGTTTGGGCTGCAGTGTGACTCGGGAAGTCCACCTTACTGCACCCTCAGAAATCAGCCCATGTTTCAGCATATAATCCAGCTCTTCCCTAAGTGTGGTAATTTAATAGGGGGAACACGGTATGGCACTGATTTAAAGGGCGGGTGGTCCCCAACATCGACATTGTGCACCGCTTGAGTAGTGAGGCCAGGATGCTCCGCGAAAACAGCTGGGTTTGAATCAAACAAGTGCTGCACAGCTACACGCTGTTGCTCAGGCAGGTGCAATATCAACTCGTGAGCCACTTGTCTAGAATTCCCCGCCCACTGATCCGCGGAAACATGACAATTCCAATTATCCTCTCCCGCAGCTTGACTGTCCCTTCCTCCTTCTCCACCACGATCGCTGCAGATCAACACCGGGACAGTGAGAGGCTCGGAGGGGTGCCTCACATACTCTTTCATCAGATTTACATGGCAAAGTTGGTTCTTTTTCTTACGATCAGGAGTAGCTACTAAATAGTCAAGATCAGAAACCTTCCTTACAACCCGATACGGACCAGAATACTTGGCAGACAAGGGGTGTCCCACCAGAGGCAGTAGTATCAGTACCTCCTGATCTACTTCAAACTCCCTCAGCTTCACCTTCTGGTCGTATCTGTCCTTCATCTGAGCTTGTGAACTCTTAAGGTTCCGACCTGCTACCTCCAAACTCTTTAGCATTCTCTCACGGCTTTCAACTACATACTTTAGAAGCGAGCATGGCTTTGTGACTCCCTCCCAGATCTCCTTAACTATGTGGAGGGGCCCCCTGACCCTGTGTCCAAAAACCAACTCGTTCGGGCTAAATCCCAAGCTCTCCCCAGGTACTTCTCTCGCAGCAAATAAAACGTATGGGAGACCTAGATCCCAGTCCTTCCCATTTTCCATGCAATAACACCGCAACATACTCTTGAGAGTCGAGTGCCACCTTTCCAAAACTCCCTGACTCTCGGGATGGTAGGCAGATGACACCACAGACACTATCCCATGTTGCTGCATGGTCTGCTTAAACAGAGCAGAAGTAAAATTGGATCCCTGATCAGACTGGATCTCCTGAGGGTAGCCATAACGAGAGAAATAGACAAGCAGGTTTTTGACAACAGTCTTAGCCATCCCATTGCGCATGGGGTAAGCATCTGGATACCGTGTTGCTACATCCATTACAGTTAGTAAACATTTATTGCCGGCACTAGTGGGGGGCAATGGGCCAACCATATCGATAACTACTTTGCTGAAGGGCGGCCCAATGACAGGGACGGGTTGTAACGGGGCTCTCGGGATGACCTGATTGGGTTTCCAAACAACTTGACAAGTGTAACACTGTGACACCCATGACACAACACTCGCCTTTAACCCAGGCCACCAGAAAAGCTTGCTCAGAGCTGCCTCCGTCTTACGTGCCCCCAGGTGCCCTGCCAAAGGCACATCATGAGCTAATCTCAATAAGCTCTCACGGCACACCCTCGGTACTACTAACTGGTCCCCTAATCCTGACCCGCCATCCCACTTTTTCTTGGGATCCTGATGTCTCCGATACAAGATTTCCTCGGACAAAGAAAAAATCACCAGGCTGCGCATCCCCATCGCTCTCCAGTTCGACAGCACGATTACCACACGCCCTGACTTCAGGATCATCCAGCTGCAAGGAACATATATCAGCTGGTGCAAGATTATCCAAGTTCATCTTAAATAATTTATTTCCACCTCCAATGTCCCGCTGAGCCATCCCTTCCTCACGCTGCACATAATGATGCTGTCGCAGAGTCTCTTCCTGCCCTGCACCTGCACTAGCGGTAACAGGCCCCGGGGCCTCTCCAGACTCTAACATAGGTGCCAATAATGAGTCACCAAGAAACACTGCTGGCTCAAAACTCTCCAATTGACCAACACTTCCCGTTTTCTTGTGACCTTTCCTCCGCGGTTTGATAGACTGAGGTGGTGGCTGCAAGGCTCCGGATGTCTGAGAACGCGTCACAACACACGCCATGGTTTGTACGCTACACTTCTCAACCCACTCCTGTTCCTCCCTACTAACGTTGGCCGCCTTCTCGGCAACGACCAAGGGTGAACCTTAGAAGCAGGCACCGCAAAGTCGTTGCTGAGGAGGAGGTCGACGCCCCCAACAGGCAAGTTCTCTACAATTCCTACATCCAGCTCCTTCGCCACACCACCCACCTCCAGCTCCATCCGCACCAGCGGGTAGGACTTCGTAGCATTGATCCCCTGAACTACCACCACCCGAGCAGTATTAATCGGCCTACCAGTAAAGTTCTTTAACAAGGTCTGAGAAGCCCCCGTATCACGCAATAGCTTAACTCCTCGCCTTTCGCCAGCCCACCTCACAAAACCATGCCCTCTATGACCCCCAAAGACGTCGCGGACAGGGTTCGAGCCTTCCGGACTCTTGAACACAGGCTGTGTCCCAACCTCTGACGAACTACCCTTGGCAAACTCAGAAGATATAGGCGACACCCCTATGCTGCGGGCCAATGACACAACCTTGTTTGGTGGCTTGTTCGGACAAGCATTTGCAAAGTGACCTTCCTTGTGACATGCAAAGCACTCTTTACTCTTTGGTTTCCCTTGGGAGTGGGAGGTACCATTAGACTTCTTATACGGGACGGTATTTGGTTTATGTTCAGTTTTATTGTCAGTGCTAGATGGTTTTGTGTATTTATGTGTATCAAAATTCTTGGGAGGGGGAGGGGTACGATCCTTTGCACCCGACTCACTCCTAGCTGCTGCTCCGCACCCTCGAATTAATGACAGTCGGAGGTCAGCCATTTCTGCTGCCTCCTGGAGAGTTCTAGGATTTTTTTCCTTTATATTTAATGTTAAGTCCCCGCCTGTGCACTTAAAGAACTGCTCCAAGAGAACCAGCTCATTCAACTCCTCAAAAGTAGCTGCCCTCTCAGAACGCAGCCAATGTCGTAGTGCATCAGACATGTCCCGGGCGTGTTCTAGGAAGGTACTATCCTTGCCCTTAGTAACACCCCGATACTTCAAGCGGTAAGTTTCTGGTTGTAACTCATAGGCCCGTAGCACAGCCTTCTTTAGCTCATCATAAACTACACAGGACTCTAAAGGTAGTGCATCATACGCTTTTAGCCCCTTTCCTAGGAGTCTTGATGAAACTAATGCTGCCCACTTTTCCTGAGGCCACTGGTGTTCCTGACACTTCTTCTCAAATCGCATAAAAAACTCAGCCACACCTAATTCATCGAACACAGGAACTAGTTTAAGCAGGTGCGACAATGATTGGTCCCGATGTCTGTTACCTCCCCCAATATTTCGCCCTGTTACCTCCACTCGAGATCTCTCCAGCTCCCTGTCAGCCCGATACCTAGCAGACTCTGCCTGCAGTTCAGCCTCTCGTATAGCTGTTCTCTCTGCAGCCTCAGCCTTAGCTCTAGCCTGTCTTTCGGCGGCCTCAATCTTGGCCATCTCAAGCCGAAACAACAAATCTGGAGTCAACCCTTGAGGAGGGGAAGGTGCAATTAATGGGGAGGGTCCCTGTGATTGAATTCCACGCTGCCATTGACCATCAACTTGGGGGTATGTACTAAATTCAGGCACCCTGACGTTTAATACGGGGGTAGAGTGGAGGGGGGGCTGGGGACCGGGGCCCCCAGTCGCCTCTCCACCCAGGTCTCTCCATTCTAAACCCAATATCAAAGCCCTCAGCTGATCTTTCCTCATGCCACTTAAACCCTGGTGACCCTGAAGACCTGCCACACACTTTAAGCCATACTTATTCAGCTTCAACACCCTGGCAGCGGTAAGGGGCACCTCTAAAAATCTTCTAGCACCCTCCTCGCTATCGACTAGCCACTCCACAGGTCTTTCTCCCTCCGAGCCTGTATCGTGACCTGACCCATCACTGTGTTCTGATGTATTAGACATGTTTGTATACTGCAGTAATTATCACGGTTATAGAATGTGCCTTATCTCCTATGCAAGTATGTATATACTAATGTTATTTAAAGTCTTTAATGTGTTATATTGGTTGCTCCAAAAAAAAAATCTATGTCCACTGTATTCCTCTAATCATATGGAATCTCAAAACAAATGACCACTATATTCCTCTGTTCAGTAAATCCTATGCAAGGTCGCCATTTGTTACGTCCTGGGATATATAAACACTGGGCTCTTTCTATTGGACTAGGTATGCGGCAACAAGCAACAACGGAAAATGCTAGATCCAACCCTTATCTATAAACCCAGGCAATAAACCACCCTAAACCGTCAAGAGTCCTGCCTGGACAACAAGGTATCCTATGACTCGGTTACAGGGTGCACGCACTATAGACTGCTGGTAATCAAGCAGGCTATATAAAAGATCACACAATTAAGTTGACTTAAAGCTTCAAGGAAAAGATAGATAACGGAATTAAATTGCAGAAACAATTTAATAACAAACTAGAAGAAAGTACATTTAACGTTACGTTAATTAATACAACTAATCACCCCTGCGTGAAAGAAGGTGAAAGCAAACAGTCCTCAAAACATCGTGCAGGTAGACAAGATGCGGGTTTCTAAACTGCATGCGGCTACTGTAGGATCTGATGCTTAGCAAAGAAAGTACGTTACGGATTTAGAGAACTCTTAACTCATAAGCAGGAATTAATACTAGTGATAGGCCATACAGTGTATAATGGCATAGGTATAATTAAATAAAGGCAGCAACTCGCAACATAACCACATACAGGTGTGCTTCTCACTCTTAGTCAGGCAAGCCTGCTCGGACAGTCTCTAAGCCACACCCTGACTCACAATGCTCACAAAAACGGTAAACTGTGGCACAATAACAAGCATACAGAGATAATAAACCCCTAGCTGTTAATCTGCCAGGTGGCAGAGGTCTAGCCGGAAGGATATAGGCTTCGGATACCCGGGCTGAGCCACCTGCTCTAGCCTAGGGACGTTCCCAAGTCTGTGCGCCAAATTAGTCTAATTGAAAGGGTGCTCTCTTGAGATACTCAGATCGCAAGTATCTGACTCTCTCCTGGCGACCCTAAAACAAAAGCAAGACGTGCTAGCGCAGTGCTGAGTGGACTAGGCAAGGGCCCTCACACAACACAACACTAGACACACAGGGACACAGACAAGAAAATGCCCCCAGACTCCCACGGGTATCCTAGTAAAGTCGTGCGGGTCCACAGGACTCGCACCAGCAGACTATACTTAAAGGATCGCAAAAAGCCTCCCCTCCGGTCTAGCCCCTGCTAACCTGACACAAGAATACACTAGCAAGCATGAAACTACCAAATATGAGACAACAAAAAAGCTTCCTAGGCCTCATTAACAATTACGTCTCTGCATAAGGCCCAAAATCCTATCTAGTTATCTGAGAGCTCGTCGTTAATACAATAATAGATAAAAGGTCTATCAAGGGGATGGGATAATTAAATAGATTGGTGAAGTAGTGGAAGGAAGGTATACAAAGTAAGAGAGAAAGTTTCTAAGTGGGGTTGAGAGGGATAGATATCAAGGGGGTCCGAAGGGTACGACAGTGAGGTGAGCTCTGAGTCTTGAATCTGTCTGGACCCCACCCTAGGCATACAAAATACATCCCAGGCTTGGCAACACTCAACACTGTTGCCTGGTCAAAATCCTCTACCCCGTGCGTGAGTCGAAACTAAGCCTAACGTTGCAATCAAATGCATATGGCAATGCTTCAGGCTCGTCCCAAGCTGGCAAGCGAAGCAACGTCCCAAGCCGGTCTCTCTCTCCCGCTCGTCTCCTCCCGCCCTCACTAGACTTACATCTTATATATTATAATGAAATAATCAACTATCGAGAATAAAATATACTAAGATGCGTTGGTTAAGAATAAGGGCAGCTTCAAGCTGTGAAACAACATAAGAATATCCCAGACATTAGTTACGTTGTCGTAGGATATATACTAAGGAAAAGCCTGCCGACCGGCTGCCACCAGCCGGTTTTTAAACGGCTGGGCAGCCGACGCGCGCGCATGCCCGCACGTGGCTACTATGCAGAAGCGTCACATAATATATTACTGAAAGAAAAACCATGAACACTGTAATGAATATTGTGGCAAATTGAATCTTTGGAATGTTTCTGAAAAAAATTATGATCTTCCGCATTTGAACTTAAGATATTTCAGAAACTCATTAACCCGGCAAAGGCTAGACTATGGCATATGAAACGTCCTGCCATGTGGAGGTACTTTGGTTCATTCCCGACTAAAATCGTCATTTTACCATAAATATTGTTATTACTTGTTCATATGCGCCTATTTTACGTTTAATGTGAAGATATTAACATTTAACCTCTACTGTACCATAGGGTACTAGCATAAATGTACCTCCCAGTCCCAAGCAATGTGGCCAAAATGGCTTCAGAGGCAAGATATAACAACCTCCCACCTCAAAAGATGAAGGAATACTGCCTCTCCCAGCCGGTGGGGGCTTGCATATAAGCTGAAAAGTGTTGCCAAGGTCTTAAGTGTGGACCCTGAACTTTTACTAGTGTTAACCCTTAATTAGCGGCGAGCAACATAAGTCGAGTATAATAAATCTGGACTATCTGGCGGTGCTCGACATAGGTCGTGTGGCAATTTCAGCACGTAATGTTGCTGAGAGAGAGAGACAAGTGGTGGCAGGAGAGTAGCGAGCGTATGACTGCTCCAGACCACCGCGGCGAACCTACTGACACGAATCCCACCTCCTCCCTCCCTCTCTCACTCGCTATATACGGAATTGTATGGGGAAAGTGCCGAATTACATGCTTTTTGCACTCGCGTTGCACGGTTGTTGCAAGAAAACTAGCCATCATAAAAGGATCGTTATGGTGTCATTGGAAAGCTCTGTTTATGCCCTTTCAGGGATAGATACTTGTTTTACGCTCTGGGTCTTATTTAGGCATGAAAATGATCACGTAAACAGCCCTATTTTGGGTAAAAACACCCCGCTGGGCGTTACATATAAATAAACCGCCTAGGCCGCTCGTAAGGTGTTAAAGCAGTGCTCAAACGTTGTGGTACCAAGTACTGCCGGATACTGGCAGTTACAATGATCGTATATTACTGATGGCTTGCAGCCGTCGCTGGGCCTGGGGAGTGATTTATCTACCGACGGCTTTCTGCCGTCGCTGTTACTGAACGGGTTAAGAGCAATAAAACAAGTGGGAATAGTATTTGGGGAGTGAAAATTATGTATTATTGCCGACCGGTCCATTCATGAGGGGAGAGCCTCGGCGGCATATATCCTCTCCTCCCGAGTTCTCAAGCAACACTGACGTCTCTAATTTGAAGTCTCTCTGTTGCAAGGATCTTTAGATGCCTCGCCCATGCTATAGAGACCACGGGAAGGAAATTCCCGCTGAAAGTTACCCGATGAAAGGGGGAATAAGAGGAAAAATAGGTGATAATTGAGGAAGGGAAGGGGAGGGGGACACATATGTAGGAATAATAGCAAGTAATGGAGGAGAATTATCTCACATAATCACATATTGCTTTGTTTTGAGTGCCACTGGGGTGTTTTAAAAGTTTTTTTTTTTAAGCCTTGGATCTTATGAGGACCCTCGCCTTCCACCACCAAAACTTCTTATGAGGACGCTTGCCTTTCCCGGGTTAAACAACTAAATGTATTTGTAATATTGAAATCACAATTATTTGTTCTGCTCTTTTTGATAGACTATTAATAAATCTTTTACATCAATATTGGATTTTATATACATTTTCTAATATAACCATTTTTTGCATATACCGTATATCTATAACCGTCGGACTAAAAATGTTAACTATCGGTCGATTTTGGACGGTAAGAATGACTTGTTATACATTTTCTTATGCATACATACAACAATAATGAAAAGGAATTCCATAATGATCAGGACAAAACATATCAAAACCTCGACTAAATTAATGTATGCCAAACAAAAATTTGATCCATGCATAATTGAACGGACACTATCAAGGACATTTTCAATGACAACATAGGCTTTGTAGGACTGCAATAAATAATATGTTCCTGCTCTTACCTTTGGTATCGTCAAAATGCATGTCCCATATATATTTGATTGTATATATATATATATGTTTATCCCCATCATTCTTTTAAAACAAGAACCAAGTCTTTTCCACCTAATCTATATTTGATTTGAGTATTTGTGTATATGCATATACCAGTGACCGTTAGAACCGCTTTACAAATATGATAGCTTATCGTAGATTGTGCCTAGGACAATATTTTCTAGACCATGTGTATGCCTTTATATATAATTGTCAATGCTTTACAAATTATTAATATAAATTGCATATAATATGAGCTGTGGCCGACCATCCCATGCTGAAGAATAATCATTATTAGGATATATTTCCTTAAACCTTCGCTGTCACACTGTTTTGGGGCATACAGTTGTTTCTTCAGCTTCTGACAGCCAGCAGAAGATGCGATTTATGCCTTTCGGTGACTTAAGCCAATTATTTTGGAAGGCGCAAATCGCTCCTGGAGCATTTAGAGGGTGGCATGGGAAGATACTAGTACATGTTCTTGTGAGCAAAAGGAAATACCTTCCCGCCACCAAAACGCCCACATTATACACTAACACGCCCCTGAGCTCCACCCCTTCACATACCCAGTATCTGCCTCGCAGGTTATGTTATGTGTTTTGTTTTCATATGTCAATGTCTCTTTATATTGTCATCCTCATTGTATTTCAATATTATATTTATCGATTTTTCTTCTAAATACACTAATAATATACCCTGTGTATCTGTTCTAATATTAAGTACTTCTATTGGAGAAGTACTTAGTAGAAAATAAAAAAGCAGAGACATATTGTAAATAGAAAGAGACAGGCAGGTAGGAGAGTAGGAAGACACGATAACAGGAGAGTAAAGGGACCGAGAGAATCAGCCCAAGTAGCCAACTGGGACACCATTATATGGCTTTGGTCTTGCATCAGGGGGAGGGGAGGAGGGGGGGGGGAGGAGATGCAAAAGAGAGAGAGAGAGAGAGAAAGAGAGAGAGAGAGAGAGAGAGAGAGAGAGAGAGAGAGAGAGAGAGAGAGAACAAAAGTGAGCTTGAGTGTATTGTGTGGTCACAAACGTTAGAAGTAGACGTGAGTGCCATGGGAGAAAAATAATGTTTGTTACCTATTTAATTTTTGCAATAAAAATAATGGGTCACTTACTGAGCGACCTGGGTAATTGGAATATATTCATGGAGAGAGAGTGAGATGGGGGAGGTACTTAGTTTAATTAAGGTCCATAGAAACATAGACTACATATATTTTACAATTAGAGAGGGAGAATGTGAATGATCATTATTAGTTATTGGTAGTCTTATTCTCCCGGTAACAGGCACAGGGTTGAAGCGACGCCGGAGACATGTCACTATGTACAGAGTTCTTGAACAATGGACTCCATTGACTAATGACTTTGTATCCATGGCAAGGTATATGAAATAGGGCTCTTGCACGGGTTCAACATTTCATAAGTTTAGGTAGGCTTATTTAATCTATATTTTATTAATTTCACCACAACACCAAACACCCCCAATGAAATTAATTAAAGTATATATGATCCGCCGGGATTCAAACCCGGGTTATCACACACAGATTTTTGCCACCTTAACCATTACACCACCAGGACGGTTAGGGTTATGCACACGCCTACGAATTATTATCCATTCTTGAATACTGGATATTAATCTAATCATGTTCATACTCCCAACCACTCTATGGTAGGCCTAATGTTTAAGTGAGAGGAAAGAATATTCATGGGGCACAGATCATATAGACCGGCCTCGCGACGAAATATCCCTGAAGCTACTGATAATCTATATTTTATTAATTTCACCACAACACCAAACACCCCGAAAGAAATTAATTAAAGTATATGTGATCCGCCGGGATTCGAACCCGGGTTATCACACACAGATTGTTGCCACCTTAACCATTACACCACCAGGACGGTTAAAGGTTTATGCACACGCCTACGACTTATTATCCATTCTCGAATACTGGATAT
>JBAKBP010000566.1:92500-225000 GCA_037953745.1 Lithodes maja
AAACAGATCAAAAGCGGAATCGGACCGCTAATAGAAGATGGCCAGACAATAACAGGTGACACAAACACGGCAAATCTGCTCAACAAATATTTTGGCTCAGTTTTCACAGAAGAAATTATCGATCATACCCCTGAAAGTAACACCTCAACTCATGTGATAGGAGATTTCACCATCAGTGTTAGCGAAGTACAAAGCAAATTGAGTAATTTAAATGTAAATAAGACCCCGGGACCCGACATGCTCCACCCGAAAATAATTAAGAATGTTAAGGACGAAATAGAAAAAAACCCTGACACAACTATTTAACTTATCATTACTACAGGGGATTGTACCGAGTGATTGGAAAGATGCGAACATTACGCCGATATACAAGAAGGGTAGCAAGGCCAAAGCGAGTAATTACAGACCAATTAGTCTAACTTCAATTGTAGGAAAAATCATGGAAAAAATCCTTAGAGAAAAGATAGTAGATTACCTCGAATCAAACAACCTAATCAAAAATAGTCAACACGGCTTTAGATCAAATAAGTCATGCCTAACAAATTTGATTGAATTTTATAACAAACTATTCACATATAACGACATGACGAAATCACTAGATATAATCTTCTTGGACTTTCAAAAAGCTTTCGACAAGGTGCCTCACCGAAAACTATTGGCTAAACTGGAGAGGATAGGTATCAAAGGTGAAATTCATTCTTGGATAAAAAATTGGCTTACAGACAGAAGACAGAGAGTGGTGATAAATGGAGTGGAATCGGAGTGGGAGCCTGTCACTAGTGGAGTTCCACAGGGTTCAGTCCTTGGACCGGTCCTGTTTCTCATTTACATTAACGATATTGATGTAGGGGTAAACAACACCATTTCCAAATTCGCCGACGATACAAAAATAGGAAATACAGTCCTGAACGAAGATGATAGAAATGCGTTGCAATCTGATTTAAACAAGATATCAGAGAGGTCGAAAAAATGGCAGATGCCCTTCAATGTCGATAAATGTCAGGTGCTGCAGGTTGGTAGCAGAAATATGAAATACAAATACGAAATGAATGGCAAACAAATAAAAACCGCAACGGTAGTAAAAGACCTAGGGGTACTAATATCTGAAAACCTAAAAACTTCCGACCAATGTATAGCAGCTGCAAATAAGACAAACATAGCATTGGGCTTTATTAAACGAAAATGTACATATAAACATGAAAACGTAATAGTGCCACTGTTCAAAAGTATGGTGAGGCCCCACCTTGAATATGGTGTGCAGTTCTGGTCACCTTATCTGATCAAGGACATTGTAAGACTCGAGTCAGTACAGCGTAGAGCGACGAAGATGATACCCTCATTAAGAAATAAACCATATGAAGAAAGACTTAAACGATTGAACCTGTTCTCATTAAAAAAGAGGAGGTTGAGGGTTCAGCTTATTGAGTGCTTTAAGATACTAAAAGGTTTCGACAAAGTCGATGTAAATGCACTATTCACATTAAACAATACTAATCAAACTCGCGGAAATGGAATGAAATTAAAAAAGGCAAACCTAGATGTCACAAAGAGTTTCTTCACCTACAGTGTGGCGACAGAGTGGAATAAACTACCAGCGAGAGTGGTGGAGAGCGACACAATGAACGCTTTCAAGGGAAGGCTTGACCTCTATCTGCAGAGGGCTGGGGTGATATGAAAAAAAAAAAAAATGTATGTATGTGTATGTGTGTGCACTGTACAATATGTATATATATACTGTATATATATATGTATGTATGTGTGTATGTATGTATGTGTATGTGTGTGTGTGTGTGTGTGTGTGTATGTGTGTATATGTATGTACCGGTGAATGTATATATATCGTGGCCGGACGGATTGCCGACGGACATTTGGCCGAACGGTTAGGTTAAGTTAGGTTAGGTTAGGTTAAATTAGGTTAGGTTAGGTTAGGTTAGGCTAGGGTCTGTCGGCCAAATGTCCGTTCGGCCAAATGTCCGTTCGGCCAAATGTCCGTCGGCAATCCGTCCGGAAGCCATATATATATATATATATATATATATATATATATATATATATATTATGCATATATACATATATAGTTTGTAAGGCCAGACTGCCTAGTAAGGACCTTGAGGTCTGTGTGGTCTGTGTATCTATGTAGCTCTATGTAGCTCTCTCTCTCTCGCCCCATGTATTATTCTATGTGAAATAAGGAGACAAAAGGAAAAAGCTGTCTGTACAAATGCATCCCCCAAAGTTAAAAGAGTGACAAAGACAGTAAAAGAGAAGCAACATTGCGGCGTGTAGAAAGATATTGTAGTAAATTAGTAAAAGGAAGTGAGCTGACTCTACCCTTTTAAGAAGTGTGGTATGGGTGGAAATTCCCCACACATGTGAATAATACTCGATACATGAGCGCACTGTGACCCTATACAGAGCAAGAAGCTGTGCGGGAGTGAAAGAACCTACAAAAGGTTGAGCACACCTAACTTCTGAGAAGCTGTTTTGCATGTAGTGGAAATATGATTTTTCCAAGAAAGGTTACAGTAGGTGAAAAAGAAACACCAAAAATACTAAGAGAAGATGAAGGATTGATTTGTGTATTGTTGAAGTATAAGGGATAGTTGTATGGAAGATCGTGACAGGTAGAGAGATGGAGACTTTGGGCTTTGGAAGCATTGAAAATAAAAATAAATGTTCTGCCCCAATCGGAAATAGTTGATAGATCATAAGATAGGCGTGCTATGGCCCCATCACCTGAGTTTGGGAGTGATTGCATGCTGGATCGTTGTGGAAAACTATTTGAATATTGTAGGGTATGAGTCATCAGCGTATAAGTGGATAGAACTAGGGGTGCAGTTAACCCAGCAAGTGCGGCAAGACTTATATAAGGCCTACCACTGCGCTGCGGGAAGCCTTATGTAATCCAAGGCCTAAACAAAAACCATTTAAATCAGCCCGGTATTTTTTTTTTTTTTTTTTTGCCCCTTGGCCATGCCAAATATCACTCCTCAACATCCCCTCCTTTCCCCCCCCCCCCCCCCCCCTTCAACTATCAATAGCGATTAATGAGCAAGCTGTTCTTGTATGTGCTACACAGCAAGTGAAAGAGAGAAAGAGAGGGAACTCCACGACAGTATCGCTCCAGCCGTCATAACGGCTGGCAGACTGGCAGGCTGCCTCAGCCGTAAGTTATGTAACTCCCGATCTAATTTGCCGATTTTGACCATCCAAACACTGTTTCCACTTATTTTATTGCTGTAACAGACTAATACCTTTATAATCAACATAAAATAGGCGCATATGGATAAGTATTAATTATATTTATGGTACGATGACGATTTGAGTGAAGGAAACACTCTAAATACCTCCGCACAGGGGTGGCTGTATACTATAGGGGGTATGCAGCGGAGAGGTTAAGGAGATCATTAATAAATATTTAAAAGAGAACAGTAGACAAGACCAAACCCTGAGGAACACCAGAGTTGATAGGTTGAGGATGTGAGTGATGGTCGTGCACAACCACAGCTATGGAAAGGCCAGAAAGGAAATTAAAGATAAAGGCATAGATGGAGGGGTAGAAACTGAAGAAGGGAATTATAAGAAATTATAGATTTGTGCAAGATTTTATCAAGGCTTTCGAAATGTCAAACACACTAAAAATGGTTTCACCGAATTCCGGACAGGTGGATGGGACATTAGTTAGTAAGATATGAAAGAAGATCACCACTAGAGCGGCCCACAACGAAAGCATAATGGCGATCTGAAAGTAGATTATGGGAAAATAAATGTTTACAACATTTTGAAAGAATGATACTGTAAACAACTTTAGAAATGCAAGAAAGGAGAGCAATTGGGTTAGAGTTGAAGGGTTGACAGCGGTCACCCTTCTCTGGGACAAGTTGAATGAGGGCAAACTTCCAGCAAGAAGGAAGGACGTTAAAGGAAAGACCGCGACAAAAGAGTTTGCCTAAGCAGGGAGTTGGCACGGAAGAACAATTTTGAGTACATCAGAAGGACCACCATCCGGTCAGCATGCCTCCTTATTATTAAGCCCAGAGAGGGCAGAAAGCACATCCTTAGAAGATTATGATATTAGGCATAAGTAAGAGGAAGGGAGGTGGACAAGGAGGAATAGTGCCGGAATAATTTAAGGTGGAGTTTTTAGCAAAAGTTTGAGTGCAGATTTCAGCTTTGTCAGAGGGAGACATAACAGTGGTGTTGTCAGAGTGGAAAGAGGAGGGAAAGACGAGGAAGTGAAATTGTTGGAGAGGGTTTTCGCTAGATGCAAGAAAGCTTGGGAAGAGCTTGAGTTGGAAAGTTCAGATCATTTGCTATTGATGAAATATTTGTTGTCAAGTCGAAGAACAGATTAGGCTTGTTTCCAGCCAGAAACGCAAAAAGCACGAGATCCTTGAGTTTGAAAAGGACGGTACCATTTGAATGCTTCCTCCTTTTTACGGACAGCAGTAGAACAAGGGTGAGAGCTTTCTTTTCCTGCCATTTTACAATAGTTTGGGTCGCACTATGTCTATCTATATATGTATCTATATACTCATTCCCAATCCCCACTTGTCCTTTATTTTATTTTTTTCATTTTTCGTTGTTTTATGTTTTTTTTTTTTTTTTTCTAATAGAGTTAAAACCCGACCACCTGGTTCCGATTAATATGGTCAATGTATGTGCCTGTATTTCAAGCTATGTAAATGTATTCCTTATCTCTCTCTCCCACTCTCTCATGACGAAATCACTAGATATAATCTTCTTGGACTTTCAAAAAGCTTTCGACAAGGTTCCACACCGGAAACTAATGGCTAAACTGGAGAGGATAGGTATCAAAGGTAAAATTCATTCTTGGATAAAAAATTGGCTTACAGACAGAAGACAGAGAGTGGTGATAAATGGAGTGGAATCCGAGTAGGAACCTGTCACTAGTGGAGTTCCACAGGGTTTGGTCCTTGGACCGGTCCTGTTTCTCATTTACATTAACGATATTGATGTAGGGGTAAACAACACCATTTCCAAATTCGCCGACGATACAAAGATAGGAAATGCAGTCCTGACCGAAGAAGATAGAAATGCGTAGCAGTCTGATTTAAAGAAGATATCAGAGTGGTCTGAAAAATGGCAGATGCCCTTCAATGTCGATAAATGTCAGGTGCTGCAGGTTGGTAGCAGAAATAATGAAATACAAATACGATATGAATGGCAAACAAATAAAAACCACAACGCTAGAAAAAGAGGTAGGGGTACTAATATCTGAAAAACTAAACACTTCCGACCAATGTATAGCACACTGTTCAAAAGTATGGTGAGGCTGCACCTTAAATAAATTATGGTGTGCAGTTCTGGTCACCTTATCTGATCAAGGACATTGTAAGACTCAAGTCAGTGCAGCATAGAGCGACCGACGAAGATGATACCCTCATTAAGAAATAAACCATGTGAAGAAAGACTTAAATGATTGAACCTGTTCTCATTAAAAAAAAGAGGAGTTTGAGGGTCTACTTATTGAGTGCTTTAACACTCAAGCCGCGGGGCCCGACATATGTTCATAGATACGCCGACTAGAGGTAATAATATTCTTGATTTTGTTTTCAGTAACAATGAACATATGGTAAATAATGTAGAGATAGGAGACCACCTAGGAAATAGTGACCACAATTCTGTGTATTTTAATATACAATGGAAAGGTAATACCAGAGAGAATACAACATTAATACCTGACTTCAGAAAAGCCAATTATGGTGGGTTAAGAAGAGCCCTATTAGCGGACCCTATGGTAAAAAAATTAAGTCGATCCAGGTGTCCAAATGAGTGTACCCCTTCTCAGGCACCTGTCATCTTAAGTCAGGAAGAGACGTCAACCTTGGTAGATACATACGATAATTTTATCGAGTCAGTATTCAATGCACAAAATAAATACATCCCCAAAAGAAAATTTAGATCAGCACAGAACCAACCCAAATGGATGAATAATAGACTATTAGATCTTCTAAGACAAAAGAGATGAATATATAGAAACATTAGGAAAGGCGAAATTCACCTACTTGCTTACTATCAGAATCTATCAAGACAGGTAAAAAAGGATATTAGGAAAGAAAAACGAAATTATGAAATTAAGGTTGCCAATGACTCAAAAAATAATCCTAAAGCTTTTTACCAACTATGTAAATCCAAGGTTAGAGATGTAATTGGTCCCCTTAAAACTTCGATAGGAGAAATGACAGAAAATGATATAGAAATGTGCAGTACATTAAATAGTCAATTTCTTTCCGTTTTCACTAATGAAAATTTGGCACAGTTTCCAGAAGTCCGTAAGGTATATAGCGATAGTATAGAAAATAGGTTAAGTACGGTTACTATAAGTAGAAATGATGTGCTTAAGGAAATTGACAGACTGAAACCTCATAAATCGCCTGGTCCTGATGAGGTATATGCTAGAGTATTAAAAGAATGTAGGGATGAATTAAGTTGGATAAAAAACACCATCTGAGGAAGAGCACTTTATTGACAACGTTTCGCAGATAGCTTCATCAGGTCACTGATGAAGCTATCTGCGAAACGTTGTCAATAAAGTGCTCTTCCTCAGATGGTGTTTTGTATCCATTCTGTCTACTTTTCAAGTACCACTCAACAATGAGTTACGTTACCCATTAACATTTCTATTTAACAAGTCATTAGAGACAGGTATAGTTCCAGAAGCTTGGAAGCTTGCAAACGTAGTTCCGATCATCAAAAAAGGTGACAAATCAATAGCATCCAATTACCGTCCCATTAGTCTTACATCAATCATAGGAAAGCTACTAGAGTCAATTATTGCTTGTAAAAGTAGAAACCACTTAGATACATTTAATTTAATAAATTCTTCTCAGCATGGATTCACTCAGGGACGTTCTTGCCTTACTAATTTGCTTAGTTTTTTTCTCAGAGGTATATGCAGCAGTAGACAATGACAAGTCATATGATATAATATATTTAGATTTCAGTAAAGCTTTCGACAGAGTCCCCCATGAGAGATTGATGAGAAAGGTTGAGGCGCATGGAATAGGTGGGGCGTTGTTGGGATGGATTAGGTCATGGCTAATTGGTAGGAAGCAGATAGTCAGCATAAATGGTACGAAGTCAGAATGGGGACCAGTCAAAAGTGGTGTCCCCCAGGGATCTGTATTAGGTCCTCTGTTGTTTGTTATATACATAAATGACCTTGATTTAGGTATAACTATTAGGATAAGTAAATTTGCAGATGATACCAAAATGGGGAGAACAATTGATTCAGATAGAGATAGAGTGCCTCCAAAGGGATCTAGATACCTTACACGAATGGTCAGTAAATTGGCAGATGAAGTTTAACATTGACAAATGCAAGGTACTAAAGATAGGGAAGATGCATACAAATGTTAAATATAAACTAGCTAATGTGGAATTAGAAAACTCGAATTGTGAGAAAGATCTAGGTGTGTTTGTTAGCAATGATTTGAAGCCTAGAAAACAGTGTATAAGCGTTCGAAACAAGGCAAACAGGATTCTCAGGTTCATCTCTAGGAGTGTGTGTAACAGAACTGCTGATGTTATCTTAAAACTTTACTTGTCATTAGTGAGACCCCATATGGATTATGCTGTTCAATTTTGGTGTCCTTATTACAGAATGAACATAGATTCATTGGAGAGAGTACAACGTAGAATGACAAAATTGATCCATAATATTAGAAATCTTCCGTATAAAGAAATGGTTGAAGAAATTAGGCTTACATTCGTTAGAGAGATGCAGAGTTAGAGGGGATATGATAGAGGTGTTCAAGTGGGATAGTGGGATTAACAAAGGGGACATGACAAATGTACTAAAGCTCAGTATAGCGAAAGAACTCGTACCAATGGTTTCAAATTAGATAAATTTTGTTTCAGAAAAGATATAGGCAAATATTGGTTTGGTAACAGAGTTGTAGATGGGTGGAATGGACTACCAAGTGTTATAGTGGGATTAAAAACGGTAGGGAGCTTTAAGATCAAATTGGATAAGCATTTGGAGGAGAAGGGTTGGGTGTGAAGGGGGATCAGCCGGGTTGGGCCAATCAGCGCTCTGCAGACCCCCGTAATCCTGCGTTAATATCTAACCGTTTTGGTAAGATGATCCTCAGGGTATTAGAGTGTTGAGCCTATAATTGGGCTTTGTAACTGGGGTTGTGTGGGACAGGGATCTGCCTTGCTTAGGCCAATCGGCTTTCTGCAGACTCCCATTTTCTTATGTTCTTATGTTCTTATGTCGTATGAGAGAATCATGGCCACCCCTACAGCGCCCGACATATGTCGGAATTGATTGTGAGCACATTATCCACGCGTTGGGAGGACGATAGGCGGGCTCTGGTCGCTCGGCACGGCCCTAGTGCCGCAACTGACACCACCTCTGCAACATTCCACACTCACGGCCTCGCGAGACCAGGACAAAACTCCGGATATTACCGTATAGAGGGATTTTTCACCTCCGGTTACGCAATTGCTACAGGCTAGCCCGTGGTCGTATGAGGGTGATTCAGGTGTCATAGGATAGCTCTCTTGACGCTCTTTCACGGATACATAATCGTATTATGCTCTGGCTCTTGTTTATGCATGAAAAAGAGCATGGAATGAACCTTGTTAAGGGTAGTAGAAGTTACAAACATCCCCGTCGATAAAGGGTTAAGATACTAAGAGGCTTCAACAAAGTCGATATAATTGCGCTATTCACATTAAACAATAATACTCATCTCACGGAAATGGAATGAAATTAAAAACTAAAAAGGCAAACCTAGATGTCACAAAGAGTTTCTTCACCTACAGTGTGGTGACATAGTGGAGTAAACTACAAGCGAGAGTGGTGGAGAGCGACACAATAAACGCTTTCAATGGAAGGCTTGACCTCTGTCTAGAGGGGGCTGGGGTTATATGAAAAAAAAAAAAAAATATATATATATATATATATATATACATACCGGTGGCGTTCTGAGAGTGAGGGTCTGAGTCTGGAGGGTGAGACGGTGAAGCGCTTGAGCGAAGCAACCGGCCGCTTCAGAGATGGAGCTGCTTCGAGCCATGATGGATGCTTCGCATGTCTCACTCCCCAGACTGGAACAAGACCTCACGGGCTTCACCGTGTTGGGCGGTGGAATGTACAGGCTCTCAGCCTATGCCCGAGAGGGAGTAGTTGGAATATAGAAAAAAAAAAAAAAAAAAAAAATATAAATATGTAAGTATATGTGTATATATGTATGTACATGTATATATGTATATGTATGTATGTGTGTACAGTATGTGTATATGTGTGTATATATGTATATGTATGTGTAAATATGTATGTATGTGTATATGTATGTGTATGTATGTGTATTTATGTATATGTATGTATGTATATATTCTATTTTGTTATTAACTTCACCACAACACCAAACACCGCCAATGCAATTAATGAAAGCACATGTGCGATCCACCAGGATTCGAACCCGGGTTATCACACACAGATTGTTGACACCTTAACCATTACACCACCAAGACGGTTATATGTGTATATGTATGTATGTATGTATATATATGTATGTATGTGTATATGTATACTGTATATATATATATATATATATATATATATATATATATATATATATATATATATATATATATATATAGTTTGTAAGGCCAAACTGTCTAGTAAGGACCTTGAGGTCTGTGTGGTCTGTGTATCTATGTAGCTCTCTCTCTATCTCTCTCTCTCTCTCTCTCTCGCTCTCTCTCTTTTGGGATTTATCAAAACACATTTTACCTATATAAACGAAAACATTATTTTTGCGTTATTCAAAAGCATTGTTGGACCCATCTTGAATATGGCGATCAGTTTTGGTCCCTGTATACCAAGAAAGACATTAACAAATTCGAATCTGTGCAACGTAGAGCAACTAAACTAATTATCTCTCTGAAAAACAAGCCGTATTATGAAATTTTAAAAACAATATATTTTGTTCTCGCTAAAGAAAGGGAGGTTGCGAGACCAGCTTATTGAGTGTTTTAAAATACTTACAGGATTTGGTAGAGTAGATATCAGTGTACTGTTCACGATGAATAACAATGTTGCAACCCGAGGTAATGACATTAAAAGTATTAGAAAAAAGGCATGCCTAGATGTGACACAACATGTCTTCACATACAGTACAGTGTGGTTAATGAGAGGAATAGCTTACCAAGGGAGGTGGTCGACAGTAATTGAATTGATGCGCTTAAGAAAAGACTGGATAATTATCTGAAGATTGGATTCATATGAATTAATTAGTAGGCATGTGTATTTTCCCTTTAAAACTATGTTGTTTTCTTCTATTCTTTGTAAACACTCTTTGTGGGCATTCCTCACCATAAGTTTGCACTTGATCCTATTTTCCGGTACAACTTTTTAGCCGGAGGGTAGGGAGAGAGCCCCCTACATTACTGTCCTATTAATCTACTATAAACTGTCCCTGTCTAGTAATTTTAAGGCCGGACCACCTAGTAGGGACCGCAAGGGTTGTGTGATCTGAGTATATGTGTAACTCTGTGTAACTCTCTCGCACGCACGCACACACACACACACACACACACACACACACACACACACACACACACACACACACACACCTGCCACAACCCAGCATAGGGGCCGCTAAATATTATTCCTGGCACATCCCTTAAGGGTCCCCAGGCTGAGTAATTGGTGGTGTCCCTGATATTGGATCCTATGATAATTAGGCCACCATTGTGTGTGTGTGTGTGTGTGTGTGTGTGTGTGTGTGTGTGGGTCGATAATAATAATAATAATAATAATAAACGGTTTATTAAAGAATGGCAGCCTCATGAGCTGAAAATACACATTTTACAATTTAGTGGATGAACATGAGATGTACAGATATGAGGATGGTAAGCTTAGTTTACAAACAAAATAAATACATACAATAATGATGCATGTGCAGAATACAAATTATCATAAAATAACCATGAGAGTAAGTGATATACAGTACATATACACATTTATTTACTTACTCATATACAGAACATACGTATATACACGTACGTGCGCACATACATATACATACATATATAGGAACATAAGAACATGCAGTAAGTGTGCACATGTCCGTATACACAAACGCTCACGTATGCACACAAACATACATACATACAGAAACTGTTTTGGTATGGTCAGGGTAAAGAGGGTGCAGGTACAACAATGGGAGGTTAATCCTCGGTAGTGTAGGTGTGTGTGTGTGTGTGTGTGTGTGTGTGTGTGTGTGTGTGTGTGTGTGACAGAAGGCGAAATATGGAAGAGCTGGGCGTTCTATTGTTAAGGGTGGAAATACATGGATGAAGATACGCGAACACTTAATAATAGATAATGCTTATGCATAGATTTATAATCAGAAGTTGCGCTAGTGAGCAATATGTTCTCGCTCATATGTACGTATATTTACATACATATGTGCATATGACCATATAAATACACGTACAGTACATATATATATTATATACCTTATATTCTCAACCGGGCTCGAACCATTGACAGCACATACACACAGACATACATATACATAAATATATGCACATTACATGCATATATGCTCTTCTCTTATCCTACCTGATACTCTCAGCCGGGCTCGAACCACAAACAGTATACACTATAGACACATATATATATACATAAATAATGCATACATACATACACATATACGCACACATACATACACATATACTGCACATACATAGATACATATATACACATATACATAAACAAACTCAAGCAAATACATACATAATTATATTCTAATACACACACGCACACACACTTATGCATATATTATTAAAGGTGGGCGCGTATATATGGTGTGACAGGCCGTTATTACACATTATTAATAATATTAACAATGGTTGGGATAGGGCTATTTTTATATCTGTCAGTTCTTGCTCTTATTGGTTGGAGTGTGTTGAAATGACGAGCTGCACGTGTAGGTCTAGGGGCGTCTGGTGGAAGCAAGTTTCTGTGTCGTGGGTGAACAAGCAGCTTAGATGCAAACTGTTTGAGTGTGTTGTAGTGGTGGGTTGAGAGTGCAGGTATGCTAAGGGTGGTGAGAGCTTCCTCGTACCCTGGATATGTGCCACCCAGGATGATCCTGCATGCCCTCCTCTGAACTCTCTCCAGTTGACGTTGTTGTGTTAGGGTTAGAGAGGAGGACCAGGCGGGAGAGGCGTAGGTGAGCTTAGGGAGTATGAAGGTGTTATATATACTCTTCAGCTCATTCTCCGGCGCCCCCAGGGATCTCAACCGCCTTCATAAACAACTTGTAAGTGGCGGTCCTGACTGTGGTAGTTACATGTTTCTTCCAGTTCAGTTTGTTGTCCACAGTGATTCCGAGGAGTTTGGTGGACTCAACAAGCTGAAGGGGATGAGGACCAATTGTGACAGTGGGTGGAGGAAGGTCGGTATCGGAAGTGTTGATGTGCATGACCACTGTCTTGTCATGATTGATAGTCACATGATTGTCTGTGGTCCAGGCTTGAAGACGGTCGAGGATGTCTTGTCGGGGGTCATAGTTAGGGGAGGTGTTATCGACAGTAATGCCGACTGTCGAGTCGTCCACGTACTTCCAGTGGAATGGGGTGTCCTTTAGGGCATCATTAATCAAGATGAGGAACAATAGAGGCCCCATCTTTGTGCCCTGTGGGACTCCACATGTGATGTCTAGGAAGGTGGAGATGAAGCCTTGGTATCGCACTGCTTGTCGTCTGTCACTAAGGAAGTCGGTCAACCACGCAACCAGGGTAGGATGTAGCCCCAACTTTATGGCTTTGTTGATGATGATGGTGTGGTCAACAAGGTCAAATGCTTTCCTGAAGTGAATAAAGGCAAGGGCGAGGGAAGTCTTTCTCTTCTCAAGATTTGTGTAAATATAATCTAGGAAGCTAATAAGACAGTGAGTGGTGGAGGAGGTTTTTACGTTGCCAAACTGTTGGGGATCTATCAAGTGACGGATTTGTGAGTAAGCCCAGGTGAATACAAAGTCCTCACAGATTAGACTAGGGATGGGCGTAATGGCAATTGGTCTGAGTTCATTAAGAGAATGTGGGGAGGGGGTTTTGGGGATTGGAGTGACGTATGAAGTTTTCCAGTCTGCAGGGCATTTACTTTGCCTTAAGGAGGCATTAATTATCGAGCAAAGGGGGGTGGCAAATTCCACCGAAAATTCTTTGTATATTTTTATGGGTAGGTCTACTGGGGTTGTTGATCTTTTTTATTTGAAACTGGAAAGCTTTTTGGCCACTTCAAATTCTTGAATTTGTGTGCGTGTGTGTGTGTGTTGGGAGACGGGGGTTAGTTGAAGGGTGAATTTTAGAGTTTTGTATTCTTATCTCGCTTATTTTCCTTTTCCGGGGGGATTTGAGACGCACAGTTTTTCTCTCTTTGTCTTTCTTTATTTCGGTCTCATTTTACCCTCTGTTCGCTGTGTTTTATTTGTTTATACCTATTCCTTTACTTATGCTTTTACGTCCTAACACTACTGTATTCCTTAAATATTGTTCTCCATGCTTTTACTTCCCATTAGTATCTCTTGCTCTGTCCTGTATCTTCCACCTCCTGTATGTGCTTATATGCATTCCTTTCATTTCATTTCTTATGGATAGTGTTAGCCATACATTAATACATGTAAGACGGTTTATTAACTATTAATGTGCTTACTAAAAGTTTCAAGCTTAGCAAAGCCTTTGATATACTGGAAGCAGCAAAGTTGCGCGAAGAAGTTCTTTCCATATCGATGATTGGGTTTATGCAATTATAAATGTATAATTGGATTAAAATAAAGTTCGTGAATAAACAGTTAAGTGATTATGTGAATCAAATACTGCATAACAAGCTACACTATTATCATGATTTTGCACATTATTCTAGAGTATTATATATCGAGTAGAGGGGAAAACACTTTTGTGCATAACTGTACAGCATAGAGGAGTTGAACCTCATTAGCATACACATCATCACTGACATCACCCTGACACTGACATCACCCTGACACTGACATCACCCTGGCACTGACATCACCCTGACACTGACATCACCCTGACACTGACATCACCCTGACACTGACATCACCCTGAAAGAATGTATAACAAATATCAACTGGGAGCAAAGTTTATATTGCTGTAAGCTATATTTCTGTATTGTAGATTGATAACTGAACAATTCGCCAATTGAGGAGGAACTACATAAAACAAGAATTGTATCATATTTAAATAGCATAGTTATCTTAAACCTTTTAGTATGACATAAAACATATTCTTCATATGTAAAGTAAGAACGACTATAGTGACAACAATAATAATAATAATAATAATAATAATAATAATAGTGATAATAATAATAGTGATACTAATAATAATAATAATAATAATAATAATAGTGATAATAATAATAACAATACTACTAATAATAATAATAATAATAATAGTGATACTAATAATAATAATAATAATAATAATAAAAATATCAATAATATGCTCACGTCTTTCATTATGTACGATTTCTCTGTAGCCATCGCTCCAAGATTCAATAGTGCATCTGTAGCGCAACAATAACAATACAATAGAAAGAGGGAATATAAATGTTTTTCTTGTCATTGATAATTTCAAGGCGGATTAATTACTGAAAGCAGACATGGGGGGGGGTGACCTTTTGTTTGGCTATTGTTATATTTAATGCGAGGAGAGTTTACTTTATCTACATATTGTTATTCCTGACTGCCTCTAATGACAAGCCAACTTAACCCTTCTTTAGCGGCGCGCAACATAAGTCGAGTTAAATAAAGCTGGACTATGTGGCGGCGCTCGACATAGGTCGAGTGGCAATTTCAGCACGTAATGTTGCTGAGAGAGAGAGACAAGTGGTGGCAGGAGAGTAGCGAGCGTATGACTGCTCCAGACCACCGCGGCGAACCTACTGACACGAATCTCACCTCCTCCCTCCCTCTCTCACTCGCTATATACGGAATTGTATGGGGAAAGTGCCTAATTACATGCTTTTTGCACTCGCGTTGCACGGTTTTTGCAAGAAAACTAGCCATCATAAAAGGATCGTTATGGTGTCATTCGAAAGCTCTGTTTATGCCCTTTCAGGGATAGATACTTGTTTTACGTTCTGGGTCTTATTTAGGCATGAAAATGATCACGTAAACAGCCCTATTTTGGCTAAAAACACCCCGCTGGTGGCTACATATTATAAACCGCATAGGCCGCTCTTTAAGTGTTAAGAACATGATATAAATTGATAACTACATAATAGGCAATTATTTATATTGAAGGTGATTTGGTCTGAACATCAATCAAAATGGATATATTTACATAAAGAAACTCGCAAGAGTTCACGAACATTTATCAGTAGCTGTACATAGCAACAAGCTAAATTTTACTTTGTCAAGCTATTAGGCCTATATAATGTGTGCAAATAATAGATCGTCTACCTCAACTCAGATTACAATCGACCAATGAATTGTATAGTAGTGGTCGTGGGACAAGGGCGTGGTCAGGAAATGTCAGGTAAGTATAGTCAAGGTCACTGGCGGCATCGTGCTAAAGAACACTTGGGTTATTAGTGTTCTCTGTTTATTACAAGTGGCAATTATATGTCCTCCTTTTGCAACAAATTGGTTGGTTGCACAACAAAAATATTTGACATTAACTCTCTCTCACTCTCTCTCTCTCTATATATAAATATATATATATATATATATATATATATATATATACATATATATATTGTTACGACCGGGACTCGTATAAAACAAGGGCTCTTAATCATTGGACTAGAAAGGCACACAGCCACAACGGTAACACTAGATCCAACCCTCGAACTTAAAATGCCGGCGCACAAAAACACCTATACCAGAGTTAAATCTGCGATAGCGGGGTATCCTATAACTCTGTATAAATGCACTACTACTACAGGCTGATGATCTCTGATACAGCCTGATCACAACAACATACAATTACGTTAATAATGTATACAAGGAAAAGGATAGAGAGCTTAATTAAATCACTGCAATGATTTAATGCAAACAAGAAGAAGGTATAATTAAAGTTACTCTAAATAATAATAAACTGTCACTCCTATATTAAAGAAAGTGAATGAAAGTCCTAAAGCATCGAGCAGGAATCTTCTGAAGAAAGTCTGATGCGGCTTAAGATGATCGAATCGGATTTTGAACTGTTATATAAAGCAGGAACAAGATATGACAAGTGTAGGGACATACAGGGTTAACTGGCACGGGAAAAATGATAAATGCGCAATAGTATTATCTCCAACAACAAAAGAAGTACTTCTTCAGGCAACTCAAAAAGCCTGCTCGGGTTGTGCAACTCAACAACAACCAAGGCTTACAGTCAACGTGAATAAGAATGCTACATACATAAAATAAGAGCTTATAATCCTAATCGGGTGTCTGCTAGGCTAATAAACTCTAGCTGGGATGTAGTAGGCTAGGAAACAATGGCTGAGGAAGCGGCTCATAGCCTAGCGAGGTCCTTAAGACTGTGCGGCCAAATTACGTTAAATGACGGGGTGCTCTCTTGAGAGATCCAGATCGCTAGTATCTGGTTCTCTCCTGACGACCCTCTCAAAGTCAAAGCAAAACGAATTAGCACAGTGTTGGGTGGCAGAGTCAAAAGCCCTCACTCGCAACACAGTGCTAAACTCACAAGGTACACAGTCAGAAAGACCACCTAGGCTTCCCACGTCTCCGAGCGATTGTACAGGTTCAACAAAACCTGGTACACATCGGAAATCACAACACAAGTAGCCTTACCCCAGTCTAGTATTAAATAGCCCAGCAGACAGCCAAGGAATAGGTAGGGAGACACCATGAGTGTGTCGAACCTCTACAGACAAAATGGTAACCCCTCCAAAATGCCCAACTAAACATGTAATATCTGAGAGCTTCAGCATATAATACGATGGCCGATATATGAAATCGTGCAGAAACAAAGGGGAGTTATGATATTAAATAGATTAGAAGAATGAGAGGTAAGAAGTTGAGAGAGAGAGAAAGTGTTCTATAGGTAGAAGTCGGGGGACAGGTGGCAAGGGAGATGTTAACGGTATGCTGGTCAGGCAAGCTCTGAGCAAAGAAGACACAGAGGCAGCAGGAGTGCGGGGGGATCTACTTCCTGACGCGGCAGGAGGGTGGTATGGCAGCCAGCCACTCAGAGGGCCAGGCCGAGGCATGACGTCACCGAGGCAACGTGTAACCCTACGCGACTACCCTCTGTCTCCTGTACTTACTCACTCACACTCTCTAGCTGTATCATTCAGTCTTATACAACAAACATATAACTGATGATATAAAATATAATGCATTGTCACAGGCGAAAATAAAGACCACTTCTGTACTGCCTGTGGCATGACGATTCACAAGAAAGAAAGTACAACATTGTAGATAGACTGTAGCCAAATACATTGCCCTGGGGAGTGTTAGCGAGTGGCCAAGCGAGCGGCTGAGCCCACGTGGCGTTCTGCTAAGCTGCAGGCGTCACAATATATATATATATATACCAGTATAACTTATAAAACGTTTTTCACACCAACCAATTTTCTGCAAGAGGAGGACATTATATGAATATTGCATGTTTAGATAATTATTATAGCTGAATGTTTGTTAGTTTGAAAAACATTGTCTTACACATTAGTAAATACCTTGGAGTTGGATTTTGGCAGTTGCTGAGGGTTTAGGGGAAATATACAGGTTGGGGAAGTGGGAGGACGCTTAAGAAGTAAAGAGAAATATAAGAGGAAATAATACAAATAGTAAAATATCAAGGGTAGTCCTCCTTGTTATTGTTTAAAGATTTAATGCACACGTTTTGAAGTAATATTATACAATACTACAGAATAATCACAGTATGATATGTATTTACATGTTGATGCTCAATGTAGGTCCCTTACAATGATTAAACATATTTTAATTTCGGATAAATCTATGATGTATTCATAAATTAGTATTGGGATTGTTTTGCTCTATGTCTGGATGATAAAAATGTTAATACCTTGTTTTCTTCAACATTAATAATTTCGCTGTAAAACATATCTGATTAAAATAACCTGTAGTGGATATTCAAATTTAGTTTCCATATATTGATGTGAGTTGGTTTGTGTGTTGTCATATTTATTACAATCGTACAATTCTACAGTATATACAGTATATAATAGAAAGTAAAGATATTGTTAAGGACAAAGACATATATGGAAAACTATTATAGATTATATTATTCTGTCAACATTCCTACACTATAATCTTTGAAGAAAGAGAGAGAGAGAGAGAGAGCAGTGAACTTTGCACATAATCAATTACCTTCATATTAAAGATAAAGAGCCATTTTTGTACATGGTATTTCCTGGTTATGAGCCGAGAGTATTAGTTTGTAATTTATTATTTTACTTTTCAAATGTATTTGAAATTATGAATTGCGTATAATTTATGTACAACACCAATCAAAACGTAAATGAAAGGAAACACTTTTTAAACTACTTCATTTGTTTATATAATAATGTAAAACATACACACATTTTGCATGACATTTTACAGATTTTGATTTGACTGATCATATTAATGGTATATTAAATGGCAGGAGCATAATATTTAGGAAAATAATATTAGTGTACACGTGAGCCAATAAATGTTTCTAATCTCTCAGTGGGGTTCGAACCGCCGACCGTCAGGCCGATAGCCAGCGCTTTAATCAACTACACCTCGGCAGTCTGCCGTGGTGTAGTTCATTAAAGCACTGGCTATCGTGCTGACGGTCGGCAGTTTGAACCCCACTGAGAGATTAGAAACATATATATATATATATATATATATATATATATATATATGTACATATAAAACATTTGTGCGTGTGTTTCTGTATACATTTTAGCTACCTCCAAACAAGTGTCATCATCTTAATAAACACCACCAGGGCACAAGATATCAAGAGCTGTGTAGTGGGCTGAAAGTGAGGGATATTCTATATTTGAAGAAATTGGTCAGGTGATAACTGTAATGCACTATACAAAATATGTTGACGACTTCTAGGGACGGGTATTGAAGTAATGCTGATATATCTACTGTATATAGTTATATTTATATGCGGTGAACGCATCATAGGAAAGTGAAAGTGGGAATGAAAAAGGAGATAGAAGGAAAACAAAGTGTTATAATGAAAAGTGAATTTGAGAGAGAGAGAGAGAGAGAGAGAGAGAGAGAGAGAGAGAGAGAGAGAGAGAGAGAGAGAGAGAGAGAGAGAGAGAGAGAGTACAAAGGAGTACAAAGTACAAAGGAGTACAAAGGAAATCAAGCAGCAACAGGTCTAGTGACCCTTCTAGGCTGCTTGTCCTCCAAAACACTGAGGGTCAAGTGTCCACACAGTGGTTTAGAATGGGTAAGGGAACATTGGAAAGGGAACTACTGTCCGTGGCATGATTAGGAAGTTAGTAGGGGACTGATGGGTAAGTAACTGAGGGGAGGATAAAATAAAGTTATTCATTTACAAACGCAGTCGGTCGCGGGTTTGATGCGAGATATTTGTCTAGGCGAAGTTTAAATGAATCAACGGTGCTGCAGTCTATAACATCTCGGGGAAGCCCATTCCTTAAGTTGACAACTCAATTGAAGAAGACATTTTTAGCTTCGTGTGAGTTAAAAGATTTACCAATAATTTTGCACCCGTTTCCCCGCATGTAATTAGATTGGTCGATAGTGAAATACTTACTACAGTTCATATTGTTGATGCCTTTGATGATTTTGAACACTTGAATTAAGTCGCCTCTTAATCTGCGCTGGGTTAAAGGAAATAGATTTAATTTTCTAAGACGCTCTTCGTATGGTTTGTTCTTTAGGCTAGGTATCATTTTGGTAACTCTATGTTGAACTCGTTCTAGCTTGTCTATATCTTTTTGGTAATAAGGGCACCAGGATTGAACGCGGTATTCCAGAAGAGGGCGGACTAAGGAATTGTAAAGGGTTAGGATAACGTCTTTGGATTTATGCTCAAATGACCTGCCTATAAAGCCAATTATTTTGTTTGCCTTCTTAACAACTTCTGAACATTATTGACTCGGTTTTAGGTTACTCAATATTGTAACTCCCAGATTGGTTTCTCTGTTTACATTCTTAAGCTGAGTGCCATTCATCAAATAGTTTGCTTTCTCATTTTGGTATCCGATATGTAGTACCGGGTACTTTACATTTATCCGCCTTGAAACTCATTTGCCAAATTTGGGCCCAACATGACAACTTATCTAGATTGTGTTGCATATTGTCAACTTGTTCTTTTGAGAGTACGCTATTTGCAATTTTTGTATCGTCAGCAAATTTTGAGATTGTACAGGTGAGACCCTCATCTATGTCGTTGATGTAAATTAGAAAGAGAATTGGTCCTAGTACCGATCCCTGGGGTACCCCGCTACTTACATTGGTCCATTTAGATGCCTTACCGTTTATGACTACTCTTTGCTTTCTGTCGCTGAGCCAATTTTCTATCCATTTCAACACACCGTCTTGTATTCCATGCGCTTTTAGTTTTAGCAGTAAACGTTTGTGGGGAACTTTGTCAAAGGCCTTTTGAAAATCAAAGTATATAATATCTACAGCTTTACTCTTATCGTAGAGGTTGAGGATATGTGGAAGAAGTCTAAGAGGTTTGTTAAACAGGAACGTTTTTTTACGAAAGCTGTGTTGAGTATCTTTAAGTATGTTATTTTCCTCTAAGTGATTTACAAGTCTGTCTCTTATGAGTGTTTCTAGCATTTTACATACACCTGAGGTTAAGCTAATTGGACGAGTGACGCTTCTGCATAGTAACCACATGCGGGCATGCGCGCGCGTCGGCTGCCCAGCCGTTTAGAAACTGGCTGGTGGTAGCCGGCCGGTTGGCTTTCCCTTAGTATATATCCTACGACAATGTAACTAATGTCTGGGATATTCTTATGTTGTTTCACAGCTTGAAGCTGCCCATATTCTTAACCAACGCATCTTAGTATATTTTATTCTCGATAGTTGATTGTTTCATTATAATATATAAGATGTAAGTCTAGTGAGAGCGGGAAGAGACGAGCGGGAGAGAGAGACCGGCTTGGGACGTTGCTTCGCGCGGAGAGACTAGCCTGGGACGAGCCTGAAGCGCTGCCACATGCATTTGATTGCAACGTTAGGCTTAGTTTCGACTCACGCACGGGGGTAGAGGATTTTAACCAGGCAACTGTGTTGAGTGTAGCCAAGCCTGGGATGTATTCTGCATGCCTAGGGCAGGGTCCAATCAGATGCAAGACTCAGAGCTCACCTCATTGTCGTACCCTTCGGACCCCCTTGATATCTATCCCTCTCAACCCCACTTAGAAATGTTCTCTCTTACTTTGTATACCTCCTTTCCACTACTTCACCAATCTATTTAATTATCCCATCCCCTTGATAGACCTTATATCTATTATTGTATTAACGACGAGCTCTCAGATAACTAGATAGGATTTTGGGCCTTATGCAGGGATGTAATTGTTAATGAGACCTAGGAAGCTTTTTTGTTGTCTCGAATTTGGTGGTTTCATGCTTGCTAGCGTGTTTTTGTGTCAGGTTAGCAGGGGCTAGACCGGAGGGGAGGCTTTTTGCGATCCTTTAAGTAAATTCTGCTGGTGCGAGTCCCGTGGACCCACACGACTTTACTAGGATACCCGTGGGAGTTTGGGGGGCATTTTCTTGTCTGTGTCCCTGTGTGTCTAGCGGTGTGTTGTGTGAGGGCCATTGCCTAGTCCACTCATCACTGCGCTAGCACGTCTTGCTTTTGTTTTAGGGTCGCCAGGAGAGAGTCAGATACTTGCGATCTGAATCTCTCAAGAGAGCACCCTTTCAATTAGAGTAATTTGGCGCACAGACCTGGGAACGTCCCTAGGCTAGAGCAGGTGGCTCAGCCCGGGTATCCGAAGCCTATATCCTTCCGGCTAGACCTCTGCCACCTGGCAGATTAACAGCTAGGGGTTTATTATCTCTGTATGCTTGTTATTGTGCCACAGTTTACCGTTTTTGTTAGCATTGTGAGTCAGGGTGTGGCTTAGAGACTCTGTCCGAGCAGGCTTGCCTGACTAAGAGTGAGAAGCACACCTGTATGTGGTTATGTTGCGAGTTGCTACCTTTATTTAATTATACCTATGCCATTATACTCTGTAGGTCCTATCACTAGTATTTATTCCTGCTTATGAGTTAAGAGTTCTCTAAATCCGTAACGTAATTTCTTTGCTAAGCATCAGATCCTACAGTAGTCGCATGCAGTTTAGAGACCCGCATCTTGTCTACCTGTACGATGTTTTGAGGACTGTTTGCTTTCACCTTCTTTCACGCAGGGGTGATTAGTTGTATTAATTAACGTAACGTTAAATGTACTTTCTTCTAGTTTGTTATTAAATTGTTTCTGCAATTTAATTCCGTTATCTATCTTTTCCTTGAAGCGTTAAGTCAACTTAATTGTGTGATCTTTTATATAGCCTGCTTGAGTATTAGCAGTCTATAGTGCGTGCACCCTGTAACCGAGTCATAGGATACCTCGTTGTCCAGGCAGGACTCTTGACGGTTTAGGGTGGTTTGTTGCTTGGGTTTATAGATAAAGGTTGGATCTAGCGTTTTCCGTTGTTGCTTGTTGCCGCATACCTAGTCCAATAGAAAGAGCCCAGTGTTTATATATCCCAGGACGTAACAAATGGCGACCTTGCATAGGATTTACTGAACAGAGGAATATAGTGGTCATTTGTTTTGAGATTCCTTATGATTAGAGGAATACAGTGGACATAGATTTTTTTTTTTTTTTAGCAACCAATATAACACATTAAAAGACTTTAAATAACATTAGTATATACATACTTGCATAGGAGATAAGGCACATTCTATAACCGTGATAATTACTGCAGCACACAAACATGACTAATACATCAGAACACAGTGATGGGTCAGGTCACGATACGGGCTCGGAGGGAGAAAGACCTGTGGAGTGGCTAGTGGCTAGGAGGGTGCTAGAAGATTTTTAGAGGTGCCCCTTTCTGCTGCCAGGGTGTTGAAGCTGAATAAGTATGGCTTAAAGTGTGTGGCAGGTCTTCAGGGTCACCAGGGTTTAAGTGGCATGAGGAAAGATCAGCTGAGGACTTTGATATTGGGTTTAGAAGGGAGAGACCTGGGTGGAGAGGTGACTGGGGGCCCCGGTCCCCAGCCCCCCCTCCACTCTACCCCCATATCAAACGTCAGGGTGCCTGAATTTAGTACATACCCCCAAGTTGATGGTCAATGGCAGCGTGGAATTCAATCACAGGGACCCTCTCCGTTAAATGCACCTTCCCCTCCTCAAGGGTTGACTCCAGATTTGTTGTTTCGGCTTGAGATGGCCAAGGTTGAGGCCGCTAGAGCTCAGGTTGAGGCCGCCGAAAGACAAGTTAGTGTGCAGGCTGAGGTTGCTAGAGCTCAGGCTGAGGCTGCAGAGAGAACAGCTATACGAAAGGCTGAACTGCAGGCAGAGTCTACTAGGTATCGGGCTGACAGGGAGGTGGAGAGATCTCGAGTGGAGGTAACAGGGCGAAATATTGGGGGAGGTAACAGACATCGGAACCAATCATTGTCGCACCTGCTTAAACTAGTTCCTGTGTTCGATGAATTATGTGTGGCTGAGTTTTTTATGCGATTTGAGAAGAAGTGTCAGTAACACCAGTGGCCTCAGGAAAAGTGGGCAGCATTAGTTTCATCAAGACTCCTAGGAAAGGGGCAAAAAGAGTATGATGCACTACCTTTAGAGTCCTGTGTAGTTTATGATGAGCTAAAGAAGGCTGTGCTACGGGCTATGAGTTACAACCAGAAACTTACCGCTTGAAGTTTCGGGGTGTTACTAAGGGCAAGGATAGTACCTTCCTAGAACACGCCCGGGACTTGTCTGATGCACTACGACATTGGCTGCGTTCTGAGAGGGCAGCTACTTTTGAGGAGTTGAGTGAGCTGGTTCTCTTGGAGCAGTTCTTTAAGTGCACAGGCGGGGACTTAACATTAAATATAAAGGAAAAAAATCTTAGAACTCTCCAGGAGGCAGCAGAAATGGCTGACCTCCGACTATCATTAATTCGAGGGTGCGGAGCAGCAGCTAGGAGTGAGTCGGGTGCAAAGAATCGTACCCCTCCCCCTCCCAAAAATGTTGATACACATAAATACACAAAACCATCTAGCACTGACAATAAAACTGAACATAAACCAAATACCGTCCCGTATAAGAAGTTTAATGGTACCTCCCACTCCCAAGGGAAACCAAAGAGTAAAGAGTGCTTCGCATGTCACAAGGAGGGTCACTTTGCAAATGCTTGTCCGAACAAGCCACCAAACAAGGTTGTGTCATTGGCCCGCAGCATAGGGGTGTCGCCTATATCTTCTGAGTTTGCCTAGGGTAGTTCGTCAGAGGGAGGGACACAGCCTGTCTTCAAGAGTCCGGAAGGCTCGAACCCTGTCCGCGACGTCTTTGGGGGTCATAGAGGGCATGGTTTTGCGAGGTGGGCTGGCGAAAGGCGAGGAGTTAAGCTATTGCGTGATACGGGGGCTTCTCAGACCTTGTTAAAGAACTTTACTGGTAGACCGATTAACGCTGCTCGGGTGGTGGTAGTTCAGGGGATCAATGCTACGAAGTCCTACCCGCTGGTGTGGGTGGAGCTGGAGGTGGGTGGTGTGGCGAAGGAGCTGGATGTAGGAATTGTAGAGAACTTGCCTGTTGGGGGCGTCGACCTCCTCCTCGGCAACGACTTTGCGGTGCCTGCTTCTAAGGTTTCACCCTTGGTCATTGCCGAGAAGGCGGCCGACATTAGTAGGGAGGAACAGGAGTGGGTTGAGAAGTGTAACGTACAAACCATGGCGTGTGTTGTGACGCGTTCTCAGACATCCGGAGCCTTGCAGCCACCACCTCAGTCTATCAAACCGCGGAGGAAAGGTCACAAGAAAACGGGAAGTGTTGGTCAATTGGAGAGTTTTGAGCCAGCAGTGTTTCTTGGTGACTCATTATTGGCACCTATGTTAGAGTCTGGAGAGGCCCCGGGGCCTGTCACCGCTAGTGCAGGTGCAGGGCAGGAAGAGACTCTGCGACAGCATCGTTATGTGCAGCATGAGGAAAGGATGGCTCAGCGGGACATTGGAGGTGGAAATAAATTATCTAAGATGAACTTGGATAATCTCGCACCTGCTGATATAATAATTATTATGTTCCTTGCAGCTGGAAGATCCTGAAGTCAGGGCGTGTGGTAATGGTGCTGTCGAACTGGAGAGCGATGGGGATGCGCAGCCTGGTGATTTTTTCTTGTCCGAGGGGATCTTGTATCGGAGACATCAGGATCCCAAGAAAAAGTGGGATGGCGGGTCAGTATTAGTGGACCAGTTAGTAGTACCGAGGGTGTGCTGTGAGAGCTTATTGAGATTAGCTCATGATGTGCCTTTGGCAGGGCACCTGGGGGCACGTAAGACGGAGGCAGCTCTGAGCAAGCTTTTCTGGTGGCCTGGGTTAAAGGCGAGTGTCGTGTCATGGGTATCACAGTGTCACACTTGTCAAGTTGTTGGGAAACCCAATCAGGTCATCCCGAGAGCCCCGTTACAACCCATCCCTGTCATTGGGCTGCCCTTCAGCAAAGTAGTTATCGATATGGTTGGCCCCTTGGCCACCACTAGTGCCGGCAATACATTTTTACTAACTGTAATGGATGTAGCAACACGGTATCCAGATGCTTACCCCATGCGCAACGGGATGGCTAAGACTGTTGTCAAAAACCTACTTGTCTATTTCTCTCGTTATGGCTACCCTCAGGAGATCCAGTCTGATCAGGGATCCAATTTTACTTCTGCTCTGTTTAAGCAGACCATGCAGCAACATGGGATAGTGTCTGTGGTGTCATCTGCCTACCATCCCGAGAGTCAGGGAGTTTTGGAAAGGTGGCACTCGACTCTCAAGAGTATGTTGCGGTGTTATTGCATGGAAAATGGGAAGGACTGGGATCTAGGTCTCCCATACGTTTTATTTGCTGCGAGAGAAGTACCTGGGGAGAGCTTGGGATTTAGCCCGAACGAGTTGTTTTTTGGACACAGGGTCAGGGGGCCCCTCCACATAGTCAAGGAGATCTGGGAGGGAGTAACAAAGCCATGCTCGCTTCTAAAGTATGTTGTTGAAAGCCGTGAGAGAATGCTAAAGAGCCTGGAGGTAGCAGGTCGGAACCTTAAGAGTTCACAAGCTCAGATGAAGGACAGATACGACCAGAAGGTGAAGCCGAGGTAGTTTGAAGTAGATCAGGAGGTACTGATACTACTGCCTCTGGTGGGACACCCCTTGTCCAAGTATTCTGGTCCGTATCGGGTTGTAAGGAAGGTTTCTGATCTAGACTATTTAGTAGCTACTCCTGATCGTAAGAAAAACAACCAACTTTGCCATGTAAATCTGATGAAAGAGTATGTGAGGCGCCCCTCCGAGCCTCTCACTGTCCCGGTGTTGATCTGCAGCGATCGTGGTGGAGAAGGAGGAAGGGACAGTCAAGCTGCGGGGGAGGATAATTGGGATTGTCATGTTTCCGCGGATCAGTGGGCAGGGAATTCTAGACAAGTGGCTCACGAGTTGATATTGCACCTGCCTGAGCAACAACGTGTAGCTGTGCAGCACTTGTTTGATTCAAACCCAGCTGTTTTCGCGGAGCATCCTGGCCTCACTACTCAAGCGGTGCACGATGTCGATGTTGGGGACCACCCGCCCTTTAAATCAGTGCCATACCATGTTCCCCCTATTAAATCACCAGCACTTAGGGAAGAGCTGGATTATATGCTGAAACGTGGGCTGATTTCTGAGGGTGCAGTAAGGTGGACTTCCCCAGTCACACTGCAGCCCAAACCAGATGGCAAGGTGCGGTTTTGTATAGATTTCCGCAGGTTGAATGGTTTAACCCCCACAAATGCCTACCCTCTCCCTCGCGTGGACGACAGTGTGGATAAGATAGGAAAAGCCAAGTTCCTCACTAAGATAGACCTTGTTAAGGGATATTGGCAAGTACCCTTGTCTGAGCGAGCGCGAGAGGTGTGTGGGTTTGTGGTGGACGGTGCCACATATCGTTGCCATGTTATGCCATACGGGCTGAAAAATGCCCCTGCAACGTTTCAGAAATTAATGAACGACATTGTAGCCGACATTCCCAACTGTACGGTGTACCTAGATGATGTCATAATATACGACGATGATTTTAACAGTCACTGTGCTCACATCGGACAGCTTTTTAATAAACTGGATGAAGCAGGTTTGGTGGTAAACCTGGGTAAGTGCGATTTTGTCAAAGCCACAGTTTTGTACCTGGGGTTCGAGGTGGGGATGGGTCCGGTGTGCCCTCCACAGACAAAGATCAAAGCCATCGATCAGTTTCCCCAGCCTACGACTAAGAAACAAATCATGCGGTTTCTAGGTATGATAGGCTATTATCGTCGCTTCATCAAAGGCTATTCGACTGTACTAGCACCTTTAACTGACTTATTATCTAAGGACAAGAAGTTCCGGTGGGTTCCTGAGTGTGCAGAGGCGTTTTCCTTGGTGAAACACCTGTTATGTACCCACCCAATACTCAGGGCCCCGGACTTCAGCAGACCTTTTCAGATGGCGACTGATGCCAGTGGCGTAGGGGCTGGGGCTCTCTTGTTACAGACAGATGATGAAGGTATCGAACATCCAGTGAGTTTTTACAGTAAAAAATTCAATAGTGCACAAAGGAATTACTCTGTAATTGAAAAAGAACTCCTGGCGATAGTGCTGGCGCTCAGGCACTTCGATGTATAATGTTCCTGCTTTCGGACCAGTCGTAGTGGTTTATACTGATCATCACCCTCTGAAATTCTTAAATCAGTTTCATAACCGGAATATGAGGCTGACCAGGTGGTCACTCATGCTTTAGGAGTATAATCTGGACATACGCCATATTGCCGGTTCTGATAACGTGATAGCGGATTGTCTATCAAGGGTGGATGATGTTGGTTAGACTGCCACAGGATTGAGGGTTGAGTGTGGAGGAAAATAGGCTGTCACTGTAGTTCAGCCGAAAAAAACAAATTAAAAAAGCAAAAACCTTATAAAAACTCTTTATTTTTTATAACGTGCAGAATTTTTTATAAGATGTTGTAGCAGTATCTAAGTTGAATGTTTTCGCTTATTATCGCTGAGTTAGTTGAACTTGCTCGGTGGAGCGCAACAGTCTTTATTTTTTGTTTATATATGGTGCCTTGTGTCGCAACAGTGTGTGGTACTATGAGAAGCTTTCTGTTAGATATGAAGAACTTAGTCAAGGGTCTTATATCTTAGGGGAGGTGTGACGCTTCTGCATAGTAACCACGTGCGGGCATTAGCGCGCGTCGGCTGCCCAGCCGTTTAGAAACCGGCTGGTGGTAGCCAGCCGGTTGGCTTTCCCTTAGTATATATCCTATGTGACGTTAACCACTCCATTAGAACCGCATGGCTTGTCCTACAGTGACTCGCTAGGATCGCCAGGGCAGTGGATGGGGCTACAGTTTATGTATTAGAGTGTGCTTTATTTCATATGAAAGCTTGTGTCATGGGCAGTCCAGAAAGGCTCTTTGTTTTCACCCATGTCAAGGTTTTATATATTTAATTGTAAAGTATATGTTTTATCATTAACTAGTAATGATGGGATCTGGGAGAGAGAGAGAGAGTAGAACAGAGTGAGAGGGAGCGCGCAGTGTTTTTGTCCCGCTCGATGATGTCACGGCTGGCTGCCTCGTGGGGGTTGGCTGAGAGAGGTCCTTACCATGCTGCTAGCTCCCTTGCTAGTGGCTAGAGGACTTGTAACCGCTTTTTTCCCACGCGCCTCGAGCTAGTGCGAGTATATATACAGTTCCTCGCCACTCTCTCCCTCAGATCTGGTTTCTAGAACGCATCCATCTTTTTTCCTTGCTATCTGTCCCCCGCTCCGCACCTGAGAATCTTTTCCTCTGCCTACCTCTCTCTTTTTCATATCTTTCACCACCTTTTTATTAATATTATACCCCCTCTGGTTAACTCTGCAAAATCAGCTTCATGCTGGCCAGTTGTATTGTGCGTTAAGGTCTGATATAACCCATGTATGTTAGTTGTTAAGATAAGTGGATCACGAAGCATTGGTTGGCTTTCATATTGCCGCTTCCTATAATTATTAGTGTTCTGCTGGATTAGATAATGCTAGACTAGGAGTCTGATATTATAAGGTATTGTTTCCTATGGGTGCTGGCTTTAGTTAAAAGCTGCACGACATACCTGAGAACTGGAGTTGATTGAGTAAATTCTAGTCTGTGTGCCATTGAGAGTAGAGCATGCATGAATGAGGGCTTTTTGTCTATACCATTCTGCACTGTTTTAGTCTCGATTGTTTGTCTTTGAGGTACGCCAGGAGAACGCTTAATACTTCGGTATTAAGGTTTCTCAAGAGAGCTACCCTTCATTATAACGTAATATTTGACACACAGACTTGATATTTGCACTAGGCTATGCGGCATGCCATGCGCACCAGTATCTCGTCTCATTGACTCTAGCTAGACTTTATCAGTCACAGTAGAAATTAAGTATATTAAACCAAATACTCTTTTTATGCATACCCATTTATGATCACACAAGCATTTCGCAGCCTAGTTTGATGTATGGAGACACAAACGACGTAGGCTCTTTTTGTTGATAGGAATACTGCATTGTCGTGGCGATTATTATTGTTGTAGTGTTTAGGATATTCTTGGCTCCGACGGCATTATATATTCTGCCTTTTTGTGTGCATAGCCTGCACGAGCATTGTTCCGCTGCCTGCCTTTTTGGGTTCCATTTCCGATACGAGCATCTTTATAGCATCTAACATTTAAAGAAGATTCCTTGTTAGTGTTGAAGGACTTTAGTGCACTTTCTTTCATGCAGGAGTGCCTGACATTTATTGATTAAAGTAACGTAAGCTGTAACTTCTCTTACCACCTTACTTTGCATACCATAACCAAGCACCTTCGGTTATAGGTAGTAATAGGCTGTTTTCACATAACATTAAGCCTAGAGTAGACGCACATTTATTGAGAGTTTGATAGCCTATTATTGCATATAGAACTCTGTAGAGTATTTGTGTTCTTTGTTCACTGGGAATATACATCAGAGGTTGGAGCTAGCGCTTTCCGTTGTAGCATTTATGCCATTACTAGTCCAATGAATAAGAGCCCTGATATATTTGAACCCCAGTCGTAACAAATGGCGACCTTACCTAGGATTTGGTGAACCTACATTTATTAAGCAGGGAACATTTGTTGTTTTGGGGAATATTTTGCGGGGATCAGCAAGAATAATTTTGTTTTGCAACATAGTATAGCCCTTGAGTATTTCCGAGAATTTTTGTGTGTATATCGAGGTATAAGAGTTTGGGGTACTTCTTTTCTGAATATTGAGGTGGGAAATTTTTGTGAGCATCATGTCTTATACCGGATCAGAGGAGAATGGAGACACAGTACGTAATGTCGAAACTGAGGAACAGCAGCATGATGAAAGGGTTAATCGGGTGAACTGTGAGGAGGATGCTAGGATATTTTTGCAATGGCCTGTTACTGCCGAGAGGTTGGAGGGTATGGATCGGTACGGTTTTCGATGCCTGGCCACAGCTATCGGCCACGCGGTTACTAGCAGCATGACCAGGGATAACTTGATAACGTGTGTACTGGGCAGGGTGACTGGTGAGCGAGATGGGTTGAGTGCTCAGAGCCCTTCGGCCATGCTTCCCCTACACTCGATTCCCAGCCATCCCAGTAGTTTGCCGACCCCAAGTACGCTTCCACAGTTGGGTGGTGACTGGCAGGGTTGGTTGCCCCTGGGGGGACCACCGGTAATTTCAAACATTGTAGCACCTTCACCTCCTCAAGGGTTATCTCCAGAATTATTGTTTAAGCTCGAATTAGCTATGCTTCAGCATCAGCAGCAATTAGAATTAGCCAAGATAGAAGAGAGAAAAACTATCAGTCATGAGCACATAGAGCTAGCAAAAATCCAAGCTGAGTCGACTAGGTACTGTGCCGACATGGATGTAGAGAAGTCGCGAGTAGAGGCAACGGGAGAGCGACTTGGGGCTGGTAACCGTGGTCATGAGCAGTCTCTCTCGCACTTATTGAAACTGGTTCCGGTGTTTGATGAGAGTGGTGTTACAGAATTGTTCACACGCTTTGAGAAGTGCCAGGAACACCAGTGGCCAGAGAATAAATGGGCAGCACTTGTATCCTCTAGATTAATAGGTAAGGGTCTTAAAGCCTACGATGCATTACCTTTGGAGTTATGTATTGTGTATGAGGATCTCAAGGAGGCTGTCCTGAGGGCTTACGAACTGCAACCAGAAACGTACCGTTTGAAGTTCCGGGGTGTAACTAAGGGAAGAGATAGCACCTTTTTGGAACACGCCCGGTACTTGTCCGATGCTATGGGGAACTGGCTCCGATCTGAGAAGGTAACAACATTTGATGGACTTAAGCAGTTGATGATGTTGGAGCAGTTCTTTAAGAGCACGGGCGGTGATCTAACTTTGAACTTAAAGGAGAAAAACCCAAGAACTCTAGTCGAAGCAGCAGAAATGGCTGATCGACGGCTGTCGTTGATTCGGGGTTGCGGGTCCTCACAGAAGTACGATGTAAGTGCTAAGGACCGTTATCCTCCCCCTCCCCATAACAATGACACATTTAAACAGAAGAGCCATGAAACTAAAACTGAATCCAAACCTTACACCACACCGTATGTGAAAAGTCAGGGGCCTTTTACATCACAGTATCAGCCGAAACCGAAATTTATGTGTTTTAGTTGCCACCAGGAGGGTCATAAGGCAAATGAATGCCCTAGTCGACCTCCTCCGGCAGCCGTGTCTTTTGCTCACGGCATTGGTGTGTTCAAGAGGACATCAGAGTTTGTTAGAGGCATTTCTTCCGAGGTAAATACACTGCCAGTGCAGAAGGATCCGGAAGGCTTATTCCCTGTCCGTGATGCCTTTAGTGACCACAGGGGACTCGGTTGTGTGGAGTGGGGGGGTAGAAGACATGAGGTGAGAATTTTGCGTGACACTGGGGCATCGCAAACACTGTTGAGAAATTTCACTGGTAAACCTGTCAATACGGCGCGGGTGGTTGTGGTTCAGGGAGTTAATGCGACAAGGTCATACCCGCTTGTAAGAATGAAGGTGGAAGTTGATGGTGTGACTCGTGACCTGGATGTAGGAATTGTGGAGAAGTTACCTGTTGGGGGCGTCGACCTTCTTCTCGGCAACGACTTTGCGGGACCTACTTCTGAGGCTCCACCCTTGGTCGTTGCCGAGAAGCCGGCCGACGTGAGTAGGGAGGAGCAGGAGGGGGTTGAGAAGTGTCGGGGGCAACCTATGGCGTGTGTTGTCACCCGTTCTCTTGCATCCAGGGAGTCACATTCTGGTCAACAATCTTTAGATCAGCGGGGGAAGGGTACCGAGAAGGGGTTGAAAGTTGATGCGGTTGAGAGTTCAGTATCAGCGGACATTCTCGGGGACTCATTATTAGGACCACATTTCGAGTCTGGAGAAGACCCAGTAACTGTTCCTGAAGGGGCAGAGGATGGGCTTAAAAAGACGAAAGAGTTGAAGGAGGACAGTGATGCACAGTCGGGAGATGTAGCAACAAGGTACCCTGACGCGTACCCTATGAGAAATGGGTCGGCGAAGACGGTGGTCCGATGCTTGCTAGTATATTTTTCCCGGTATGGTTACCCGCAGGGGATTCAGTCAGTCCAGGGACCCAACTTCACTTCTAGCCTCTTGGTTCAAGCAATGCCGCAGCATGAGATTGTTGGGGTTGTGTCATCTGCGTATCATCCGGAGAGCCAGGGTGTGTTAGAGCGATGGCACTCAGCCTTGAAATCTGTGCTTCGTTGTTGTTGCTTTGAGAGTGGGAAGGATTGGGATCTTGGCCTGCCATGTGTTTTGTGTGCTGTGCGGGAGGTACCTGGGGAGAGTTTGGGATTCAGCCCTAATGAGCTCGTCTTTGGACACCGTGTCAGAGGGCCTCTCCATATGGTTGAAGAAGTATGGGAGGGCGCAGAAAAACCTTGTTCTATGCTCAAGTGTGTCCTCAACAGTCGAGAACGGATGTTGCGCAGTCTGGAGTTGGCTGGCCGTAATTTGACTAGCTATCAGGCCCTCAGGAAGGACAGGTACGACCTCAAGGTTGAACTCAGGGAGTTTCACGTGGGTCAGGAGGTGTTGATTCTACTGCCCCTTGTAGGTCACCCCTTATCCGCGAAGTACGCTGGTCCTTATAGGGTGGTGGAGGAGCTATCGGACCTGGTTTACTTGGTAGCCACTCCAGACAGACGGAAGCGCAATCAGTTATGTCGTGTTAATCCCATGAAGGAGTATGGGAGGCACCCCCCTGAGCATCTCACTGTGCCTGTGATGACGTTTAGCAGTCAAGGTGGAGAAGGAGAACGGGACAGTCAAGCTCAGGTGGAGGATAACTGGAAGGATAAGAAGTTCAAATGGACGCCTGAGTGTGAGAAGGTGTTTAGAGAAGTAAAACACCTGTTGTGCACTCACCCGATCCTCAGGGCCCCTGACTTTAGCCTACCTTTCCAACTAGCAACGGAGTACAAAGGAAATCAAGCAACAACAGATCTAGTGACCCTTCTAGGTTGCTTGTCCTCCAAAACACTGAGGATCAAGTGTTCAAACAGTGGTTTAGAATGGGTAAGGAAACATTGGAAAGGGAATTACTGCCCTGGAACTAATGTCCGTGGCAGGATTAGGAAGTTAGTAGGGGACAGATGGGTTAGTAACTGAGGGGGGGATAAAATAAATTTATTCATTTACAAACGCAGTCAGTCGCGGGTTTGATGCGAGATATTTGTCTAGGCGGAGTTTAAATGAATCAACGGTGATGCAGTCTATAACGTTTCGGGGAAGCCCATTCCACAAGTTGACAACTCGATTGAAGAAGAAATTCTTAGATTCGTGAGAGTTAAAAGATTTACCAATAATTTTGCAACCGTTTCCCCGCGTGTAATTAGATTGGTCGATAGTGAAGTACTTACTACAGTTCATATTGTCGATGCCTTTGATGATTTTGAACACTTGAATTAAGTCACCTCTTAATTTGCGCTGGGTTAAAGGAAATAGATTTAATTCTCTAAGACGCTCTTCGTATGGTTTGTTCTTTAGGCTAGGTATCATTTTGGTAACTCTACGTTGAACTCGTTCTAGCTTGTTTATATCTTTTTGGTAATAAGGGCACCAGGATTGAACGCAGTATTCCAGAAGAGGGCGGACTAAGGAATTGTAAAGGGTTAGGATAACGTCTTTGGATTTATGCTCAAATGACCTGCCTATAAAGCCAATTATTTTGTTTGCCTTCTTAACAACTTCTGAACATTGTTGACTCAGTTTTAGGTTACTCGATATTGTTACTCCCAGATCGGTTTCTCTGTTTACATTCTTAAGCTGACTGCCATTCATCGAATAGTTTGCTTTCTCATTTAGGTATCCGATATGTAGTACTTTACATTTATCCGCATTGAAACTCATTTGCCAAATTTGGGCCCAACATGACAATTTATCTAGATTGTGTTGCATATCGTCAACTTGTTCTTTTGAGAGTACGCTATTTGCAATTTTTGTATCGTCAGCAAATTTTGAGATTGTGCAGGTGAGACCCTCATTTATGTCGTTGATGTAAATTAGAAAGATAATTGGTCCTAGTACCAATCCCTGGGGTACCCCGCTACTTACATTGGTCCATTTAGATGCCTTACCGTTTATGACTACTCTTTGCTTTCTGTCGCTGAGCCAATTTTCTATCCATTTCAACACACCGTCTTGTATTCCATGCGCTTTTAGCTTTAGCAGTAAACGTTTGTGGGGAACTTTGTCAAAGGCCTTTTGAAAATCAAGGTATATAATATCTACAGCTTTACTCTCATCGTAGAGGTTGAGGATATCGTGGAAGAAGTCTAAGAGGTTTGTTAAACAGGAACGTTTTTTACGAAAGCCGTGTTGAGTATCTTTAAGTATGTTATTTTCCTCTAAGTGATTTACGAGTCTGTCTCGTATGACCGTTTCTAGCATTTTACATACAACTGAGGTTAAGCTAATTGGACGATAGTTACTGGGTAGGGATTTGCTGCCTTTTTTGAATATCGGTGTTACGTTGGCTAGCTTCCACTGATCAGGCATAGTTCCAGACTGCAAGGATTTATTGAATAGTAATGTCAGTAGTTTGGAGAGCTCATCCTTAGCTTCCTTTAGAACTCTAGGCGAGATTGTATCAGGTCCAGGCGTTTTATTTACCTTGAGTTTATCTAAACAATTCAATACTTCTCTCTCTGTAACGGTGATATTGCTTAAAACATCTGAATTATCAATCTGAATCGGCGATGGTGTAGGGATATCACTGAGGTCTTCTGTTGTAAAAACTGATGCAAAAAAGGTATTCAGGGCATTACTCATATGTACTTCGTCTTTGGTGTATTCTCCATTTTCATCGACTAACGGTCCAACAGTTGAAGTAACTACTTTTTTCTTTCTGATATAACTATAGAATTCTTTCGGGTTTGTTTTGCTTTGATTCGCAATATGTAACTCTAAGGTCTTTTTACTTTGCTTAATTAACTTTTTGGCTTTGCGTAGTAGCTCTACAAATTTCACCCGTTCTTCGTCATTTTGTGAAGATTTTAATCTATCATTAGCAAATTTTTTAGCAAGCAGGCAGTTTGAAATATCTTTATTCCACCATTTGGGCTTATTATTATGGCCTGGACGCCGTATTTTCGATGGTATGCAGTCTTGCACTGCTTTTAGGTAAGTGGTTTCGAATAACTTCCAAGATGTATTTATGTCGTTATTGTTAATTAAAAAGCTCCAGTCAGTTTCTTTAAACATAGCTCTAAGTTTATGGAAGTTTGCTTTCTTGAAATTAGGGACTTTTTCGATGCTACTATTTGGTTCGTTACTAGTAAAATTTAAAGTGAAAGTTATCGTACGATGGTCGCTGTTACTGAATTCATCACCAACATTCAAATTCTCTATTAATTCTTCTTTTGTTGCAAGTACAATGTCAAGAACGTTATTACCACGGGTTGGCGTTCGAACAAATTGATAAAGCGAACTCTCTTGCAAGTTCGTATACAAGTCATGTCCGGAGTGTGAAGTAAGGGTATCGCCCAACTTGGTCACAGGTAAATTAAAGTCGCCAAAAATTACGGTATCTTGTGAGTTACTTACATCTGCAATTTGTTCGTAAATTTCTCGGTTAGTTTGCACTGATTGAGCTGGAGGTCTGTATATTAATGCAAGTATTATTTTTGTACCTTTATTATTCTTTATTAGCACAAAAGATGCGTCGACGTTCACAATTTAAGGTTTTGACAAGAGGGTAGGGTTAAGACTTTCTTTGATATAAAGTAAAATGCCACCTCCATTTCGATTTATTCGGCTTTTCTCAAACATTACATAACCGGGAAGTGAATACTCTGCTAAAAAGTCTCTATCTTCTGTATTGAGCCAAGATTCTGTTATGCCAATCACATCATAATTTTCTGTAAACACTAGCTCCTCTAAATCTGAAAATTGATTACGTATGCTACGAGCGTTTGCATAGAAAACCTTTAAATTTGTTATTTTAGAACTCACGGAACGCTCTTTAATAATATTTTTGGTTCTTGTCGGATCTACATTTATGTTCATGGCTGTCCTCGGTCCTCGCTGTCTTCGGTCCTTATCGCTGGTGGTCCTCGGTTGCCTCTGTTTTTTTCTTGGCGTTGGATGATTTATGTCACTGCTGCTTCTTCTCGGATGACCTTTTTTGATCCATGGCTGCGGACTGCTTCGTGTAGGAGACGACCCATGCGTGCTGAACCCACAGGGTTTAGATGAGTGCCATCCTTGCAGAACAGAGTAGGTTGGTTGTAGAAGTTGTCCCAGAGGTTGATGAATTCAACTTCTTCCCTCAGACACAAATATTTTAGTCGGCTATTTGTGCTGAAGGCCTTGTCGTAGAATTTGTCAGGTGCGTCGATCTTGGGGAGAATGCCTGAGATGATGATATCCCTTGACTTGTTTTTGTAGTGCTGGATCATTTTGCGATATTTCTCCATCATCTCTTCGGATCTGGTGCGCATGACGTCATTTGAACCAGCATGGATGACAAAAAGGGTATTTTCATTTGCATCCTTTGTGGTATCTTCGAAGGCTTCCACAATGTCGTCCAGTCCAGCTCCTGGGATGCAAAATCTTTTCCGTTGATTTGGGACTCTGTCACAGAACTCTTCGACCTGTCCTCGTAGGATGGAATCCCCAACGAGCCTGGTCTCTTCTGGTTCGTCTTCCATCTCTACCAATATCTCAAATCTGTTTGACATTGTGACTGGTAGATGAGACCTTTTCTGCGTTGGCCGTGCACCGTTCCTCACTGGTGTAAATCCGGAAACCTGTGGTGGCGGGACTCTACGTACAGGTCGGGGAGAGGAGTGGTTAGAACGGGGGCGAGGGGTTGGTACTGTTCGTGCTAGCAGGCTTCTTGCACGAGGAGTGGGGGAGAGACTAAGGTGAACAGGGCGGCTGTCCTGGTTTGATGTCGGCTCAGGTTTGTCAGAAGCATCTGCTGCAGTGTCTACTGCAGGTGTTGGATTGTTGGCAGATGACGTTTAGGCGGTGGTGGATGCTGGAGTTGAAACAATTGGAGTTAGTGATACTCCAACATTGAGTGTTACAAACTCTTGGAGTGATTCCAGCTTCCTGGTGAGGGCGTTGATCTTGTTGTGGGCTTCATCCAATTTTGCTGTCAAATCTTCTCGTTGCTGGCAGAGTCGGCAGACTTGTGGATCGGAAGGAGCAAACATGGAAGCACCAAACCTACCGGCGCAGTTCGTACAGGCACGAGGCATGGTGACGATCACTTTCTTCAGATCACTTCACTCACTTAAAAACACTTAACTCACTTTAAAAACACTAAACTCACTTTAAAAACACTTCACTCCCTTCAGGTCGCTTCACTTACTTAAATAGGCCTAACCGAAAACAAAAATGTTGAAATACACACAAATAGGTTGTCAGCGGTGATAGCCTAACCGAAAATTAAAACAAAACAAAATTAAATTTGAATACGCAGTGATACTCGAACCGAAAACAATTTTATGTTTATTTAAACAGAAATAGGCCACCAGGGGTTATAGCCTATCCTAAACGAAAACAAAAATTATGAGGAGGCTAGTGGTGTGGGGGCTGGTGCCGTCCTTGTGGAAAAGGACGATGATGGGCTGGAGCATCCTGTTAGTTTCTGCTCGGAGAAGTACAATTCGGCCCAGGGGAGCTGCTCTGTTGTCGAGGAGGAGCGGCTAGTGGTTGTACTTGCTCTGAGGCATTTCGAGGTCTGTGTTCCAGCCGATGGTCCGGTCGTTGTAGTTTACCCAGATCATCACCCTCACAAGTTCTTGGACCAGGTTCACAATCGGAATATGATGCTGACCAGGTGGTCACTAAGGTTACTGGTATATAACCTGGACATACGCCATATTGCCGGTTGTGACAACGTGGTTGCAGATGGTCGTTCAAGGGTATATGATCCTGGGTAGATTGACACACGGGTAGCCTCCTGCTTTAGTTTGGATAGTATTTTGCGCTTGGTGCTTGTTGGCTCGCGGTTGTAGCCCAGCGTATTGGGTCGTAAAGCAGGAGTTGAGCGTTTGATATAGAAGAAAAAACTAGGCTTGCCCCTATAGTGCAGCCGAAATAAACAAATTATAAACATAAAAATCATATAAAAACTCTTTCTTTGATAGTTGAATTTTTTTAGTATGTTATAGCAGTAATTCTGAGTTGCACTCCTCTCAGAATGCTGGGCTAGAGAAGCTCGCTCTTGAGGAGCATAACTACATATAATTTAACCTATGGTGTTGGGGAGGGTTATAATTTTGAAAAAAAAAATTTGTTGAAGAACTGTGCCAGAGATTTTACTGCCGCTGGGTGATGTGAAGTGGAGATATAGCATGGGTTCTAACCATCAGATTTTTGTGAGCCTTGGGGCCTCTGAGAAAAATCTTGGGGGGGGGGGGGGGGGTGACGTTAAGCACTCCGTTAGAACCGCATGGCTTGTCCTACAGTGACTCGCTAGGATCGCCAGGGCAGTGGATGGGGCTACAGTTTATGTATTAGAGTGTGCTTTATTTCATATGAAAGCTTGTGTCATGGGCAGTCCAGAAAGGCTCTTTGTTTTCACCCATGTCAAGGTTTTATATATTTAATTGTAAAGTATATGTTTTATCATTAACTAGTAATGATGGGATCTGGGAGAGAGAGAGAGAGTAGAACAGAGTGAGAGGGAGCGCGCAGTGTTTTTGTCCCGCTCGATGACGTCACGGCTGGCTGCCTCGCGGGGGTTGGCTGAGAGAGGTCCTTACCATGCTGCTAGCTCCCTTGCTAGTGGCTAGAGGACTTGTAACCGCTCTTTTCCCACGCGCCTCGATCTAGTGCGAGTATATATACAGTTCCTCGCCACTCTCTCCCTCAGATCTGGTTTCTAGAACGCATCCATCTTTTTTCCTTGCTATCTGTCCCCCGCTCGGCACCTGAGAATCTTTTCCTCTGCCTACCTCTCTCTTTTTCATATCTTTCACCACCTTTTTATTAATATTATACCCCCTCTGGTTAACTCTGCAAAATCAGCTTCATGCTGGCCAGTTGTATTGTGTGTTAAAGTCTGATATAACCCATGTATGTTAGTTGTTAAGATAAGTGGATCACAAAGCATTGGTTGGCTTTCATATTGCCGCTTCCTATAATTATTAGTGTTCTGCTGGATTAGATAATGCTAGACTAGGAGTCTGATATTATAAGGTATTGTTTCCTATGGGTGCTGGCTTTAGTTAAACGCTGCACGACATACCTGAGAACTGGAGTTGATTGAGTAAATTCTAGTCTGTGTGCCATTGAGGGTAGAGCATGCACGAATGAGGGCTTTTTGCCTATACCATTCTGCACTGTTCTAGTCTCGATTGTTTGTCTTTGAGGTACGCCAGGAGAACGCTTAATACTTCGGTATTAAGGTTTCTCAAGAGAGCTACCCTTCATTATAACGTAATATTTGACGCACAGACTTGAGATTTGCACTAGGCTATGCGGCATGCCATGCGCACCAGTATCTCGTCTCATTGACTTTATCAGTCACAGTAGACATTAAGTATATTAAACCAATTACTCTTTTTATGCATACCCATTTATGATTACACAAGCATTTCGCAGCCTAGTTTGATGTATGGAGACACAAACGACTTAGGCTCTTTTTGTTGATAGGAATACTGCATTGTCGTGGCGATTATTATTGTTGTAGTGTTTAGCATTGTGACGCACCCAGTGCGTGGCAACGTAACCTGATTGTACTCCTTGGTACTCCACTGTACCACCACGGTACCACGTTGTACCATGCTGGCTGCTTATATTGAGTGTGACAACGTATAACTATGTTCTTTGTATCTCTGCAAAGGTCTCGTCATTTGCTAACCAGTGGTGGGTTTTGTTTTAAGCCATGTCGAGACCTTCCATTTAATATGTAGTATCAATAGAGAAGTTGATAGATGAGATGATAGGAATTCAGAGAGAGAGAGTGAGTTAGACTTCAGAGCGAGAGGGTAGCGGTGCGCCACGCTGCCGGGGGGGTGGTTGCCAGACGTATGGACCGGTTGGCAGCCCTGCGCTTATAGCTAGGTGCGACAGGGTTGGTAGTACATTGCCGCCTGCATATGCTGTCTGGGCTGCCCATGTTGTCGTACAGCACATTGCCTGGAGGCTCGCTGTGTGCTCTATGACCAGGTTGCCTAGAACCTTTGAGACTCTAACATCCCTTGCCCTCTCTCCCAATTTCTCACGGTTGCACTCTTTCTCTCTGACGACATTACTCTCATTTCATTCTTCTCTCTATTTAAATGCATACCCTTCCCTTGAGGTCCTAAAGGAGTTTCAGCACTCACCTCTCGTATTACTCTTAGGACAAGCATATATTTACATGTATTAGATTTAAGGGGTTAATGTGAACAGCGATCTTCTTGATGAGGATAGTTGGTGAACGTTCTACATGTTCACGAGTTATATGCCCAGCTCATCATCCAATTTGTGACTAGACTAGTGCCATGTGTAAGAGCCCGACCATGCCCAGGAGTTGTCTGTAGAGGGGTGAGGACTTAGCCTTGATTTGCCTACCGAGCCAGGAGCGAGTGTAGTACCAGAGACTACAGCTCGCTCGTAGTGCCGGTATAGTAGAGTAACGTAATTTATCTGTCCTTGTGTTCTCTGCAGTCTTTTCCTGGGTTCTCGCTTTCGGTGCTGGGACTCGTTGTTCCTGTGACTTGGCCTGCTAGCTAGAACACATGGGGATGATGAGTGGGTTATATCTTTATTTTACTATGCATTGCAGCTCTCTTTAAGTTTATGTATGTAACACTTTACAGTACACATTACTCACACACAAGACAACACTATTAATACTTTCATGTATCAATTAACTGCACTGTCGTTTTGCTGCTGTGTCCGGAGTTCTGTTGCGTAGGGCGCATACAGACTCAGAGGGGAGACAGAGTGAGAGAAGCGAAGTAGCCTATGCGGTAGTAGGCTACCGGCGCAGTACTGTTGCCTGCAACCTTTTAGTTATTCCAAGTATAGATTCATTCTTATAATAAGTGACTACTATTTATGTTCCTTCCATGTGTATTATTAGGTATCTACTGGATCATGAACATCTTGTATGCTACATGCTAGTGCATGTTAGTAGGGGACAGTTATTCTAGTGCACGCGCTTTCAAGTAGGCGTGTACATTTGTCATTTAGCATTTCACTGTCATACCTTTAGCCTGCTTCTATTCTACATTATTAGAGGCTTAATATTAACGTAATTTCTTTAGTAATAACGTAACCTATAAATGTCTGAGGGAGTTTAGCCTCATAGCCTACCCCTGTTGTACACTTTCGCCGAGTTAAGGTACCTCGTTACCATAGACGATAACTCTGTAGGGCGTTGGTGCTTTTGTTGTCTGGAGCATATAGTATTTGGGACTGGAATCGAGCGTGTCGTTGTCACATAAGCCATTTCTGTCCTACGATCAAGAATCCCGAATATGTATTGCCGATCCAGCCGTAACAGCATATTCTTGGCTCCGACGGCATTATATATTCTGCCTTTTTGTGTGCATAGCCTGCACGAGCATTGTTCCGCTGCCTGTCTTTTTGGGTTCCATTTCCGATACGAGCATCTTTATAGCATCTAACATTTAAAGAAGATTCCTTGTTAGTGTTGAAGGACTTTATTGCACTTTCTTTCATGCAGGAGTGCCTGACATTTATTGATTAAAGTAACGTAAGCTGTAACTTCTCTTACCACCTTACTTTGCATACCATAACCAAGCACCTTCGGTTATAGGTAGTAATAGGCTGTTTTCACATAACATTAAGCCTAGAGTAGACGCACATTTATTGAGAGTTTGATAGCCTATTATTGCATATAGAACTCTGTAGAGTATTTGTGTTCTTTGTTCACTGGGAATATACATCAGAGGTTGGAGCTAGCGCTTTCCGTTGTAGCATTTATGCCATTACTAGTCCAATGAATAAGAGCCCTGATATATTTGAACCCCAGTCGTAACACCTACGACAATGTAACTAATGTCTGGGATATTCTTATGTTGTTTCACAGCTTGAAGCTGCCCATATTCTTAACCAACGCATCTTAGTATATTTTATTCTCGATAGTTGATTGTTTCATTATAATATATAAGATGTAAGTCTAGTGAGAGCGGGAAGAGACGAGCGGGAGAGAGAGACCGGCTTGGGACGTTGCTTCGCGCGGAGAGACTAGCCTGGGACGAGCCTGAAGCGCTGCCACATGCATTTGATTGCAACGTTAGGCTTAGTTTCGACTCACGCACGGGGTAGAGGATTTTGACCAGGTAACTGTGTTGAGTGTTGCCAAGCCTGGGATGTATTCTGCATGCCTAGGGCGGGGTCCAGACAGATTCAAGACTCAGAGCTCAGCTCATTGTCGTACCCTTCGGACCCCCTTGATATCTATCCCTCTCAACCCCACTTAGAAACGTTCTCTCTTACTTTGTATACCTTCTTTCCACTACTTCACCAATCTATTTAATTATCCCATCCCATTGATAGACCTTATATCTATTATTGTATTAACGACGAGCTCTCAGATAACTAGATAGGATTTTGGGCCTTATGCAGGGATTTAATTGTTAATGAGACCTAGGAAGCTTTTTTGTTGTCTCATATTTGGTGGTTTCATGCTTGCTAGTGTGTTCTTGTGTCAGGTTAGCAGTGGCTAGACCGGAGGGGAGGCTTTTTGCGATCCTTTAAGTAAAGTCTGCTGGTGCGAGTCCCGTGGACCCGCACGACTTTACTAGGATACCTGTGGGAGTTTGGGGGGCATTTTCTTGTCTGTGTCCCTGTGTGTCTAGCGTTGTGTTGTGTGAGGGCCATTGCCTAGTCCACTCAGCACTGCGCTAGCACGTCTTGCTTTTGTTTTAGGGTCGCCAGGAGAGAGTCAGATACTTGCGATCTGAGTCTCTCAAGAGAGCACCCTTTCAATTAGAGTAATTTGGCGCACAGACCTGGGAACGTCCCTTGGCTAGAGCAGGTGGCTCAGCCCGGGTATCCGAAGCCTATATCCTTCCGGCTAGACCTCTGCCACCTGGCAGATTAACAGCTAGGGGTTTATTATCTCTGTATGCTTGTTATTGTGCCACAGTTTACCGTTTTTGTGAGCATTGTGAGTCAGGGTGTGGCTTAGAGACTCTGTCCGAGCAGGCTTGCCTGACTAAGAGTGAGAAGCACATCTGTATGTGGTTATGTTGCGAGTTGCTACCTTTATTTAATTATACCTATGCCATTATACACTGTAGGTCCTATCACTAGTATTTATTCCTGCTTATGAGTTAAGAGTTCTCTAAATCCGTAACGTACTTTCTTTGCTAAGCATCAGATCCTACAGTAGCCGCATGCAGTTTAGAGACCCGCATCTTGTCTACCTGTACGATGTTTTGAGGACTGTTTGCTTTCACCTTCTTTCACGCAGGGGTGATTAGTTGTATTAATTAACGTAACGTTAAATGTACTTTCTTCTAGTTTGTTATTAAATTGTTTCTGCAATTTAATTCCGTTATCTATCTTTTCCTTGAAGCGTTAAGTCAACTTAATTGTGTGATCTTTTATATAGCCTGCTTGACTATCAGCAGTCTATAGTGCGTGCACCCTGTAACCGAGTCATAGGATACCTCTTTGTCCAGGCAGGACTCTTGACGGTTTAGGGTGGTTTGTTGCCTGGGTTTATAGATAAGGGTTGGATCTAGCGTTTTCCGTTGTTGCTTGTTGCCGCATACCTAGTCCAATAGAAAGAGCCCAGTGTTTATATATCCCAGGACGTAACAGACGATAGTTACTGGGTAGGGATTTGCTTCCTTTTTTGAATATCGGTGTTACGTTGGCTAGCTTCCACTGATCAGGCATAGTTCCAGACTGCAAGGATTTATTGAATAGCAATGTCAGTGGTTTAGAGAGCTCATCCTTAGCTTCCTTCAGGACTCTAGGTGAGATTGTATCAGGGCCAGGCGTTTTATTTACCTTGAGTTTATCTAAACAATTCAATACTTCTCTCTCTGTAACGGTGATATTGTTTAGAACATCTGAATTATCAATCTGAATCGGCGATGGTGTAGGGATATCACTGAGGTCTTCCGTTGTAAAAACTGATGCAAAGAAGGTATTGAGGGCATTACTCATTTGTACTTCGTCTTTGGTGTATTCTCCATTTTCATCGACTAACGGTCCAACAGTTGAAGTAACTACTTTTTTCTTTCTGATATAACTATAGAATTTTTTCGGGTTTGTTTTACTTTGATTCACAATATGTAACTCCAGGGTCTTTTTACTTTGCTTAATTAACTTTTTGGCTTTGCCTCGTAGCTCTACAAATTTCACCCGTTTTTCGTCATTTTGTAAGGATTTTAATCTATCATTAGCAAACTTTTTAGCATGCAGACAGTTTGAAATGTCTTATTCCACCATTTGGGCTTATTATTATGGCCTGTACGCCGTATTTTCGATGGTATGCAGTCCTGCACCACTGCACTACTACTGCACGAAAATGTCCACTAGAGGGACAATGTAAACAACTCGATCTAAGCTCTTGATATATCATCGTTTTTTGTAATAAAACAGAGCCCTGCCACCACCACAATGCGCTGAGAGACACAGTGGAAAAATGTTATTTTAATACCACGAATTTTCCGAGTGTTTTTTATAAACAAAATAGGTAATTTGCATCAATATATAGTGTTTGTAATTAATTAGAAATCTCGGGAAAACCTATTTTCCCCATTAGGCCTATCGATGATGTTGAGACACACCCCCCAATAGTGATTTGAAAAGACATTAGCCTAACCTAACAACCTTACCTAACCTAACCTAGTATTATGGGTGGGGGCTGCCGCCCACACACCCCCGCTGGTTGAGTGCTAATCCCTTAATACAAAAAAAATACAAAAATTGGCTGTCGATTATACGAAGGTGAAAGAAAAGTCGATGAAGTCTATGGTGTTTACTCTGCAATTTTCAGCTTGATTGTACATTGATAACGGGAAAGTACCGTATTGACAACCTTGTTACGAAAATTAAATTTTAGTACCATACTTTTATATTAGGTTTTTCCGAGGGTTTAACACATTTTCATATGATCTTTAGAGCTATCGATGACTGAAAGTACCGTATTGACAACCTTGTTACGAAAAAGAAATTTTAGTACCATACTTTTTTATTATGTTTTGCCGAGGGTTAAAACAAATTTTCTTATGATCTTTAGAGCATATAGATTCAATATTTATCTTCAAATATATCAACAAAATTTGTGGTATTAAAATAACATTGAACCGACACAGTAAGATACCTGGAATATCTTTTACTCCTGAAGTGAATTTATATATATTTGAACTCTGTTATTTCTTGACTTTAAAGTGGCGATTCTACCATCAATCCCCTACGTCCAAATTGTTCCAGTTCTGCGCATGCGCAGTGGACCTGTGACGTCAGCAACCATAAATTTCACATATATTCGCTCACCACCAACATGGAGCGAGAAGAAGTACTAGCCCTGCTGGAGGTTCAGAGGAAATGCTACAACGACTCCATAGACCGTCTACATCGACAGGTTACTGATGCCTTGAAGGATACCCATAAAAAGGTTAATGATGTCATAACCAGCTTGGAATTTTCCCAAAGTAGTTTGGATGATGCCTTGCCAAGCCTACATAACATCAACAAGCTTACAGCCGAAAATGAGATACTTAAAAATGAGCTAACAGAAATTAAATCTCGTCTAGACTACATCGACGACCAGGGAAGGCGCAATAATTTGAAGTTCTCAGGTGTTTCGGAGCAAGCTGGGGAGAACTGGGAACAGACGCAAATGAAAGTCACCAAATTGTTGCAAGATAAATTAAACATCTCTGTTAAGTTATTTGAGCGTGTTCACCGCATCGGTAGGGGAACCAGTGATCGACCAAGGGATATTGTAGCTAAGTTTTCCAGTTTCCCTGAGCGTGACACTGTATATCGCAACCGGAGGATGCTGAAGAGGACTCACGTGTTCATCTCCGAAGACCTTTGCCCATCAACACTGGAGGTGAGACGTATGCAGCTCGGCGCGCTTACAGAGGCAAAGAACAACGGGAAGCTGGCCTATTTCAGCTATAGAACACTGGTGATAAAAGAAAGGCGTGGAGGTGGGGGTGGACCATTTCATCATCAAGCTACAGCCGCCCAACACCGCCGCTTATCAACTGCCGTACCACCCAACCACCGTCAATCATCAACACCTGTTCATTCCCCCAGGACTAGAGTACCAGCCACCCCTCCCTACAACAACGACCGGCCCTCCACCTCCCTACCCTCCCCTATGATCAGGCCCCCCGTCACCCCTCCACCAGCTCACCATACCCCAGCCATACAACCACAGCCCGCCCGTCGTGGTTCTATCTCCGCCCTCACGCCACCTCGCCAACGTGAAGTAGAGGATACCAGCCACACCAGAGATGTGACACTACCCCGACCATTGTCAACACATGAAGAAAATGGAGCAACTGGACTGTCTCACCGGGAAACATCATGGTCAACAGACAAACAGTCTCGGAATAGAAAGAAGCCTGACAGACTCACCTCTCAGTGAGACACCTTTTTGGGCTTCTTGCTTAGAATTTAAGATCATATAAGACGTGCATAATGGATACTTATGGTTGTTTACCTTTTTCAAGTCTCAGTGACGATGAATTATTATTAAACATAAACTGCGATATCTTAATTCAAAACGAAGAAAATATCTCACTTAACATTTTAGAAAAATTAACTTCCAATCAATTTACTTTTAATCATGATGTCCACAATACCGACACAGATCCTGATAATTATATGATAAATTCCATAGGCTATAAGAACCCATTACGTTTTTCCTGGCAATCCCGATTCCCACCTTGGAAACATACCTCTTACAACCTTTTCTTTACTTTATTACAATATTAACAGTATGCCATCACATTTCGAAGATTTTTAAAGAACAAACATTAAAACCGCTTAACCTTGACTTCGATATTTTGGGTTTTTGTGAAACCAAATTGACTAAGGATATAGAACATTTAATTCAGCTACCCAATTACACAATGTTTACCAACAGTTTTTCCCGCACCAGTGGCGGTGTAGCATTATACCTCAAGATCGGTTATAGATACATTATGAGAAATGACCTAACTATGCAGCACAACAGTATAGAGACTATAGGTATTGAAATATGTGCGGAGAATGCAGATAACGTAATTGTGATGATTGATGAGGCCTCATTCTGACTTTAAATATTTTCTAGAGAAATTCAATCATATTATTTCCGTTATTAGCGACGAAAAGAAAATTAGCTACATTGGTGGAGACTTCAATATCAATCTATTAAGACATAAAGATGATAATGCAGTAGCAGATTTCACTAATTCATGTCACTCAAAGATATTTTATAATACAATATGCAAACCAACACGAGTCACTCACTCCACAGCAACAATCATTGACCATATTTGGTCTAATAATTATATTAATAACAGATTAAGTGGAATTGTTTACAATAAAATCTCTGACCATTTTCCAGTATTTTCGGTGTATAATTCTAATATTTCTAAATCGAAATTTAAAGAGGAAAATGATACAACAATATCTTTCAGAAATTATAATGCTGAAAATCTTGATAATTTACAGCAATGCATGGAGTGTATCATGGGACCTGGTTTATTCTTCTTCCAATCCTAATATTATTTACAGCAACTTCATAAGTATATTCAGTGCGTGTTTCAACAAATATTTTCCCATAATTACGAAACGTATTAAAGCAAATCACATAAATAAGCCATATATATCGAATAATATTAAATCATTGATCAAAGAGAAGAATAAACTGGCACGGAAATATGCTTTAAGGCCCATCACGTTCGGGGAGGAATTCCGCACATTACGCAACAAAGTCTCGCAAGAAATTAGACAAGCAAAAGGAAATTATTACAAAACTAAACTAACAGAAAATTCAGGGAACACTAAGAAAGTCTGGAAAATTATAAATTCTGTTCTCAATAAAGACAAACAAAATATGATTAACGACACATTTATGCATAATGATGTAGAATTAAATATCCCACAACAGATTGCAAATAAGTTCAATTCTTACTTTATCAATGTGGGGAAATCTCTTGCAGAAAATATTACTGATGAAAATGTAGATTATAATACTTACTTACTAAACAGGCAAGAAACTGTATTTAATATGTCACCTATTACACAAGATGAATTATTGCATGCCATAGAAAACTTGCGGGATTCTTCTCCGGGTTATGATGACATACCTATGTCTATAGTGAGGAAGGTCATCCATATACTGTCACCTATTATTTTACACTTATGTAATAGTTCATTTGCGACTGGGATTTTCCCTGAGGATCTTAAAGTTGCCAAAATAATACCTATTTTTAAGTCAGGAGATGTAGGTATTTTTAAAAATCATCGACCAGTATCTGTTTTACCTGCCATAAGTAAAATATTAGAAACAGTTATGTTTGATAGGCTCATGGATTCTTGCACTACTAATGGTGTTTTGTCGGATGCCCAATATGGATTTAGGAAGGGACGTTCCACTGAATTAGCCTTATCAAAATTCAAAAGTGATATCCTCAGTTACTTTGACAATAAAGATTATTTAATAAGCATATTTTTAGATCTGTCTAAGGCATTTGATACGGTTCACCATCAGATTTTGTTAGATAAACTCAAACATTATGGAATTAGAGATATTACACATACTTGGTTTCAGTCATACTTAAGTAATCGGAGGCAATATGTGCAATATAAGGACTGCAAATCTGAACAACAGTTTATAACATAATTATGGAGTCCCACAGGGGTCCATATTGGGCCCACTGCTCTTCATTTTATATATTAATGATTTTATTAATTCTAGCACTTTATTTAACTTCCTGTTATTTGCCGATGATAGCACTTTGTATGCCAGACACAGGGATCTACGTTTCCTAATAGATTTAGTCAATAATGAGCTAAATAACATAGCAAGGTGGATACAAGCTAATAAGCTTACTCTTAATATTGACAAAACTAAGTATATAATTTTTAAGAGGAATAAATCTATCGCTCAAAATTTAGCACCAATTAAGATTGGAAATAATGTATTAAAGGAGGAGGAACATATAAAGTTTCTTGGTGTTGTGGTGGATAGCAGGCTGTCGTGGGGCATACATAATTATACTGTACATGATTTGAAAAACAAACTTAATAAGCAATGTGGCATACTCTACCTTACACGACACTGCTTTAATATTAGTGCTCTAAAACAATTATATTATAGTCTTATCTATCCACAGTTGTTATATTGCCAGACAATTTGGGGTGCAACTAGTAAAACCAAATTATTAACTATTGAAAAATCACAAAAAAGAATAATTAGAACTATATCACATAAATCAAGATATGCCACACAAATGAACTTTTTAGTAAACTTGAATTATTTAAATTTAAGGATATCAATACTTATTGCAGTGCGCTTTTCGTATTTAAATGTCTGCATAACCTTGATAGAACTGATTTGTTTACACCTAGTAACAATGAAAGGTACAATTTAAGGGGAGGTGATCTATTAAGAATTCCTCTCATGACTTCTAGTCAAGCTCAGACATGTATAAAATATCATGGAGTTAAGGTGTGGAACGGATTACCTCAAAATTTAAGAAATATACAGGAAATATCTCGGTTTAAGAGACAATTAAAATATTTTCTATTAACACGATATCAACAGTGACTACTAAAATAAGTATATCACCAATTATACTACCAATAATTACAACATCCCTATCACCTAGATCGACAAATGTATAACCTTTAATAATATTTACGCTGGCTGTGTGTGTATATACAGTATACTGTATGTAGAGTCACGTAAAGGGTTGAATGAGCTTGAATACTATTTTGTAATAAACATGCTTCTATTTTTGTCTGTAAAGGTGTATATAATATATGTGTAGTTGGCATTTGTATGCATTTTTTTTTTTTTTTTTTTTTTTTTTTTTTTATAGAAATGGATATATTATAGTCTACAGTAAATTATTTACCATGTTCTTATATATATAGGTCTAAATGAATGGTGTAAGTGTGTATTCCATGCACAACAAAGTTTATGTCCTTTACTAATAAGGCATATACTGTTAGGGAAGCGTATGTGTCTTTGTGTCGAATTGTGGGTATAATTGCGAGTATGGCCTTTGAACATCAAGTCAATAGTTGTACAATGTATGTTATATATATTCAATTTTTGTAAATGGTATTACATGGGTAATTGTGATAATGAACAATCAGCTGTGAGCTCTGGGAAGTGAGTGTGACCTCAGGGTTAATCACCATTAATTTAATTTGTTTTATGTTATTATATTTTGCCTACATACATCCCTTTTCGAATTTAGAAAAATATCTTTACAACACGTAGTTCCCGGGGCACATAGCTGTGACTAAGTGTATTATATACAATTGCATTTTGATAGATCGAGTTATAGCCAGGTGCCTTTAAGAGAGACATCTCTCAAAAGGCTCAGCCTTATTTTTGTGTATTATTATTATATATTTTTGTTTTTTAACAAATCATTTGTAAGCAAAATTGTATTGTATACTAAAGGCTAAATAAAAATATTTCAATTCAATTCAATTCAATTCAATTCAATTCAATTAGGTAAGTGGTTTCGAATAATTCCCAAGATGTATTTATGTCGTTATTGTTAATTAAAAAGCTCCAGTCAGTTTCTTTAAAATAGCTCTAAGTTTGTGAAAGTTTGCTTTCTTGAAATTAGGGACTTTTTTGATGCTGCTATTTGGTTCGTTACTAGTAAACTTTAAAGTGAAAGTTATTATACGATGGTCGCTGTTACTGAATTAATCACCAACATTCAAATTCTCTATTAATTCTTCTTTTGTTGCAAGTACAAGGTCAAAAACGTTATTACCACATGTCGCGATCGAAGAAATTGATAGAGTGAACTCTCTTACAAGCTTAGTTCGCATACAAGTCATGTCCGGAGTGTGAAGTAAGAGTATCGCCCCACTTGGTCACAGGTAAATTAAAGTCGCCAAAAAATACGGTATCTTGTGAGTTACTTTCGTCTGCAATTTGTTCATAAATTTCTCGGTCAGTTTGCACTGATTGAGCTGGAGGTCTGTATATTAATGAAAGTATTATTTTTGTACCTTTATTATTATTTATTAGCACAAAAGATTTGTCGGCGTTCACAATTTGAGGTTTTGACAAGAGGGTCGGGTTAAGACTTTCTTTGATATAAAATAAAACGCCTCCTCCATTTTTATTTATTCGGCTGTTCTCAAACATTACATAACCGGGAAGTGAATACTCTGCTAAAAAGTTTCTATCTTCTGTATTGAGCCAAGATTCTGTTATGCCAATCACATCATCATTTTCTGTAAACACTAGTTCCTCTAAATCTGAAAATTTATTGCGTATGCTACGAGCATTTGCATAGAAAACCTTTAAAGTTGCGGTTTTAGAACTCACAGAACGTTCTTTAATCGCATTTTTTGTTCTGGTCGGATCTACATTTACATTCATAGCTGTGCTCGGTCCTCGGTCGTTATCCCTGGCGGTTTTGAATTTGGGTCGTGTTGGTGGAGCTTTATCCAAATTCGCGGTTCTTGACGGATTAGCATTTTATTCCTTTGCAGGTTGCCATCCTCGCTGTCTTCGGTCCTCCTTCCTGGTTGTCCTGTGCTGAGTCAATTTCTTCTCCGAAAATCCTTCACCGCATCGTTGAGAAGATGCCCAAAACGTGCTGCTCCCACCTGGTTCAGATGAACTCCATCGTCTGAAAACAAATAGTCATCGTAGTAGAAATTGTCCCAGGTGTGGACGAATCCCACGTTCTCCTTCCTGCAGAGCTTTGCTAGACAACGATTTGTGCTGGTGGCTATGTTGTAAAATCGGCTCTCTACACTGAGCCGGGGGACGATTCCTGAGACGATGATCCTTGATGACTTCTCCTTAAACGACTTGATCAGCTGCTGGTACTTTAAAAGCAAATCTTCCGACCGGGTTCGCTGTACATCGTTGGATCCAACGTGGATGAGGTACATTGTATTAGCAGGGGCCAGCTTTGATACTTCGTCAACTGCAGCAACTACGTCGTCCACACCACCACCAGGGATACAAAAACGCTTCCTGGTCTTAGGTGCCCTGGCGCAAAACTCTGTGAGCTGACCACGTATCATCGAGGCTCCCACGAGCCGGACTTCTTCTATTTCCGCTTCGTCATCTGAGTCTGTGAGTATCTGCAAACGGTTTTGACACTCGGTAATCGGTATGAGTTTCCTGGTCTTGGGGCAAACGTTGTTCCTCACGACACGGAAGTTGTCTGGAGGGGGAAGAGAGTCACTATTTGTTTCTTGAGTATCAGAACCATCAGCTGAAGTGGCTACTGCAGGCGTTGAATTGTTGGCAGTTGACATTGGGGCGTTGGTGGCTGCTGGAGTTGCGGTGACAATTGAAGTTTGTGGTACTCCAACGTTGAGTGTTACAAACTCTTGGAGTGATTCCAGCTTCATGGTGAGGACGTTGATCTTGTTGTAGGCTTCATCTAATTTCACTGTAAAATTATCTCGTTGCTGGCAGAGCCGGCAGACTTGAAGATCGACAGTACAAACATGGACTCACCAAACCTACCGGCGCAGTTCGTACAAGTGCGAGGCATGGTGACAGTCACTTTCTTCAGATCACTTCACTCACTTAAAAACACTTCACTCACTTTAAAACACTTAACTCACTTTAAAACACTTCAATCACTTTAAAACCCTTGTCTAGCAGGGTGTTTTGGGCTCATTTGGGCATATTCAGGCCCTCCTGAATGATCAATCATGTATCTGCATGAAAAGAAATTTATTCAGAAAATAACTAGGCACTAAAAGCTTCAAAATGAGACCAGAACGAGCTACGTAGCACTCGTGGTTCTCTTGCAGTGGTGCCACGAACATGGGAGTTTAGCGTATAGCGGTATATTTTTCCCAGCTATGCTCACTATTGGCTACACTGCCGACCTCTCGAGAACACAGGGAACATGAGTTAATGGGCGGCGGTAAGCCCTGGGAGTCGGCTGTCTGGCCCGCTGCTCCCGGCCATTTGCACTCGATTTTAACCCTTTAAAAGCCTTAATAATGCTCCTAACTTGCAGCAAATTGGTGCACAACTTAAGTCGAGTGCCGCCAATAAGGGGTTAAAAACACTTCAATCACTTCAACCGAAAACAAATATGTTTAAATACACAGAAATAGGTTATCAGGGGTGATAGCCTAACCGAAAACAAAAATGTTGAGATACGCAAAATTAGGCTTCCAGGGGCGATAGCCTAACCAAAAAAAAAAAAAAAAAAAATTGAAATAAGCGAACAATAGGCTACCAGCGTTGAACAGCCTAACCGGGAATAATAAAATTGAAATATGCCGAAATAGGCTACCAGGTGTGATAACCTAACAATAAACAAATATATATATAACAGAATATGTAACTAAATATACAATTCACCAAATAGAGATTATATAAAAATAAAGTGTGACTGCACACAATATACTGTGTCAGCAGATGGCCCTGGTGTCGCTGTAGAGAGAGAGAGAGAGAGATGGAGGGAGTGTGTATGTGTGTGGGAATTAAGTACTGTTCTTTAGGCATCGACACAGAGAATTACTCAAGACAAGACAAGAGAGAGGGGAATGAAGGGGGTAGAGGGGACCGATGGATGGGGTGGTTGTGGAGAGATTCTAACTAGGTTCTCCCAAGAGTGACATATATACAGTAGGCAAGTAGGGACAGCATATATAATACCAGGGGGACAATACTAAAAATTAATGTAGGTTGTAGGGAATATACTATATATGTCAAAGTGAGAGGAAGAGCATGACAATGATATATAAACCGGTATATATATATATATATATATATATATATATATATATATATATATATATATATATATATATATATATATATTTATATATATATGTATATATATATATATATATATAAAGAGAGAGAGAGTACCAAGGAGTACACAGGAAATCAAGCAATAACAGGTCTAGTGACCCCTCTAGGCTGCTTGTCCTCCAAAACACTGAGGATCAAGTGTCCAAACAGTGGTTCAGCGTGAGTAAGGGAAAATTGGAAAGGGAACTACTGCCCTGGAACTAATGTCTGTGACAGGATGAGAAAGTTAGTAGGGGACAGATGGGTTAGTAACATAACACAGTTATAAGTGATATTTTGTATATCTGGGAAAAAGAGAGTAACGTCTTAGTAATATATATACACATAAATCCTTGATGAATATGTGGAGGGAATAAAACAAAGTTTATCATTTACAAACGCAGTCAGTCGCGGGTTTAATGCAAGATATTTGTCTAAGCGAAGTTTAAAAGAATCAACGGTGATGCAGTCTATAACGTCTCGGAGAAGAAATTCTTAGATTCTTGTGAGTTAAAAAATTTACCAATAATTTTGCAACCGTTTCCCCACGTGTAATTAGATTTTTCGGTAGTGAAGTACTTACTACAGTTCATATTGTCGATGACTTTGATGATTTTGAACACTTGAATTAAGTCACCTTTTAATCTCTGCTATGTTAAAGGAAATAAATTTAACCCTCAACCGATGGTGAACATCATATGACAGGAGAGAGAATATTGGCCACCCCTGCGGTGCCCATCATATGACGGGTGCCATTTTGAGGACGTTATGAGCTCTGAGAGATAGTTCGAGCGTTGGGAGGACGATTGCTGGGCTTCGACCGCTCGGCACCACCGCTGGGCCTTCACTGACACGTAGTATGCCTCATCCTTACCGCCGTACCTTGCGAGACAAGGACAAAACTGCGGAATTTACCTTATTTTAGGGTAGTTTCACCTCCGGTTACGCGATCGCTACAAGATAATCCGTGGTCGTACAAATATGTTTCAGGTGTCATAGGAAAGCTCTAATATCGCCGTTTCATGGATATATATTTGTATTACGCTTTGGCTCTTGTTTATGCATGAAAAAGAGCATGGAATGAAGCTCGTTTTCGCTAAATATACCCGCCAAGCAGCACTGTCATTTCAACAAGCATGCCCGCTTTTAACCCATTGAGGACCAGCGACGCATCACGTGTGTAGGCAATGTATGTAACGCTAAGCCCCAATGACGCATAGGGTGCGTCGTGGTTAATTACTCCGGTCCTATGGCACCTAGAGGGCTCAGATTTGTATGGGATATGTGTACGTATCCCACGCAACAATGCCGATGATTGAAAAAACCTCAAAGTCCAGCCGCTTGCGTGAGCACGTTTTTGCATATTTTTTGCCTACCCATTTCCGTTCTTGTAATTCCGACTTTCGGGCGCCCAGTAGAACCCCTTAATGACCTAGGGGATCGTTTTTTTGTGGTTTTTCCTTCATTTCTAACCCATTCCTGGTATTTTCTGGAAAACAATTTTGTTGTACAACCTGCTGGTCCTGGGGTGTACATTTATTATTAATTAACTGGTGCTCAGTGGGTTAAGGAGTTAATTATCTAAGAGAGAGAGAGAATAAGAGATTTATTGACAAATATATAGATAACAAGATATAGAGACACATATATAAGCATATAGCAAGGTATACAGTTAACCCTTTCACTGCGGGTGACATTCTGGAATGTTTTGGCAAGTTACAGCAATTTCCAGGCTTTAAAAGCCTGTAAAAAACGTAAGAATCGAGTGTCAGTGGGTGGGAGCGTGAGGGGCCCACCTCTGACCCTCAGAGCACCGAGCGGCTCACTGAGCTAGGCTGTGTCTCGGGCGAGTCTCTCTCTGTCTCTCTCATCAGTGTAGCCAAGCGAGCGAGTGTTACATAATAGCGGGGTTCCCACGTTTCACTGGGATCACTGCGGGTGAACCAGACCACGTATACGGTCCGTTCTGGTGTCATTTTGAAGCTATTTTCGCCTAGTTTTTGGTAGAATTAACTTAATTTAATGCAGATGCTTGATATATCATTCAGGAGTGCCTGAATATGCCCTAAATAGCCCAAACATAGCCGCAGCCAAAGGGTTAAAGAAGAGAGATAGATAAGTGGTTAGACGGGAACACTCATCGTGTTCTATAGGGTTCCATGTCAGTTGAACCAGTGTCACTTCAACCAGTGCCACTTTAACCAGTGCTAACTCAACCAGTGGCCATTTCAACCAGTGACCATTTCAACCAGTCACCATTTTAACCAGTAACCTAACCTAACCTAACCTAAATAACCTAACCTAACCTAACCTAACCTAACCTACTGGTTAAAATGGTCACTGTTTGAAATGGTCACTGGTTGAAATGGCCACTAGTTGATTTAGCACTGGTTAAAGTGACACTGGTTGAAGTGGCACTTGTTCAACTGACCTGTCACCGTTCTATAGAGCTGACCGGTACACATCTATAAAGTGACAACAAAAAGATTCAGCTGCCTGTACCCTGAGTACCACTCGTCGATAACGGGTGCTATCTTATATACTGTATATATATATATATATATATATATATATATATGTTATGCCCTGTTTTTCTACAGGTTTAACTTGGGTAATGTGAGTTCTAATTGACTGGGTATATAAGGCTGCATGCACAATACAAGATATGAGGAATAGAGAACACAAAGAAACACATGGTAGCAAGTTACACGATCACGTTTATTGATATACCACTGCAGAATACTTGTGTAAGACAATATAATAGAATCGAACAACACTAGCATAAGTGGATCTGGATGGAGCCTAGTCTCCCACTTCCAACGTTCAGGTATTAATCTTCTGATCACTGGCTTTAATTCAACAGGTTTATATACCGAAGACCATCAATGTTACTTATAGAATCATATTCACTGTTAGATTTATTACTGGAAGCTCTGGTGCACAAGTAGTAGTTCAGAGACTAGATTAGACACGCGTATTTTAGAGCACGGGAATTCTAGTAACCTCAGGGGGTACTGATCTAAGTTTTATATTCTTGTCTCAGAAATACATAGAACGCAAATCAGTGGGCGAACCTTCAGATATCACTAGGGTTTCCTTCTAGGTAATAATATCTGGGCATATGGTTGATTACGAGAGTTAGTATCGCCTGTTAAATAATGAACAATGATACGCTTAGCCCTTCCTAATTGAATGGTTATATGAATTATACTGGGGCAAAGAGATAGCCACTTCGTAGAAATATTAATTAGTGAATCTCTAAACAGCACAGTAATATGTAGTACTGCTAAAGGGAATCTTGGGTAGTATCTGATGGGTCTGGTCCTGGTTATCTTGCATCCATGATGTTGGGGGCTAACGACTGGTTCCGCGGCCGTCCAGGGGGCCATATGTGTGAAGTTCTCAAATACGTGGGCAGGTCCTTCTATCCAAATCTGCCACGGACTCTGCCGGCTCTGGAATCTCACTCCGGAACAACACAAGGGCATAGCTAGAAGTTAACTGCAGGGTAGTGACCCCTGGTTGGTGTCTAGCTTTCAACTGATTTGACTGGGGCGGGAGCTAGATTTATAGGCTCGGTTCTAGACCCTGTAGACAGTAGGGATCTCGAGTCTTATGGACTTATTTGAGCTCTCAATAGATATGGGGACTAGGTAAGATGGTATTTACTGTTGTGGCACATGGCTATAGGAAGCCTTTATATTTTCATATAACTGAGCCTTAGTAAGAGGTACTATTTTGGCTATACTGGAAGTATTTAGGGGAGAGAGACTGGATCTACTTTGCGAGGAGGATGGGGACAGCTGTGATAGGAGCGTCTCTCTTAGATTGTTCAATCTTCATTCTATGGTATAGCTGAGGTGCTAATTTAGTGATCAGAGTATGCAAGAAAGGTAAATGGTTTATTGTGAGTTAATAGAGGTTAGTAAAGGTGTTAGTCATGCATGGTTAGTTCATTGATAGGAAGAATTCCTGTGCTACCTGGCAATGACTCGGAAGTCAAAACAGGGGCCAGGTATACCTCCGCGGGGGTGGGGGTCTCCCTCCTCGGGTGGGCAAAAAGGGGGAGCTGGGTGCCCTCTCTCTGTGATAGTCGTCCGGCGGCTGTGGCTAGGGGCTTGCCATATCACCAGTGTTCGTAATAACCCTCTGTGTATGAGACAGATGTGGGTGTCCTTAATACCAAAACCGAAGGTGCCTTAGCTAGCTGGTTTTACTCGGCTGGTTGTTAACCTGACAAGCGCTAAATAGACCTAGGGGCTAGGGTAGTTATTTGTGCATTTCTAGCCTTGGATTCTGACAGAATTCGTTATATTTACAATATAGAGCATTATTTGTTTTCGGTATGCTTTTATTTTACATATATGATGTATATATGAACCTTCAAGAGTGCTAAAATAAGTGGGAAAAGCATTTGGGTGGTGAAAAACGAAGATATTGGCCACCCGGTCATAATCTCAGGCGAGAGAGAGCCACAGGCAACCCTCCTCTCTCGCTGTCTGTGAGGTAACTGAGACGAGTGGGGCGGTGTGGGCTGGTGTCTGGGTGTTACATAACGATCTTTTCTGCAACCCACTTGTGTTACATTATCGCGGGAGAGAAAAATAACCGATAAATGATGATAATAAGAGGAAAAATAGGTGATAATTGAGGAGGGGAGGGAGGGGGGAATAAGGTGGGGAAGGAGGGGAGGGGGGTGGGTGAGATTTACATGGATGAGTACTGGAGGGGAATTATCTCACCTAGAGACAAATTCCTTTGTTTTGATAGGCCCTTTTTTTTTTGGGAAGGCTTTTTTTATGGTCTTGCTTCCGTGAGGCCTATCGCGTTCCCTATAGGAAGCCTTCCGTGAGGCCTATAGCGCTTGCCGGGTTAATTGTAGGGTTTGCTGGATGTGGTGGAGACTGGGTTGCTAACTCTGCCACATTTATCTGGAAGTATGGCAATAGAAGTTAGTTACTGGTGAGGCGGCTAGCCTCGCACCGACGACCATTGGGTGCAGGGTTGTGAATGGGTTGTAAGAGAATAGATGGCATGCAAGGGGCTAGTAAAGTTCTAATGTTGTTCTGGCCTACTAAGTGAAGGTAGGCTGGATAGGAGTATATATATAAAAGGTTGGAGAGCATTAGCAACGGACAATTCAAGGATCTTCAAGAGGTATGAGAGAGAGGCTAGGTCGGACAAGAATAGAGAAGTGCGGGGTCTTATAATGAGAGGGGGGGAGTGCAGGGGGCCTATAGGGGAATTTGACCCTAAGGTCTCTGGGCGTGGGGGTGGCATTAGGCTGCAGTTGATATGGAAGTTTGAAAAGGCAGTAGAATACGTTAGCCAAATGCTACCGGGGAATGCAACTATGGGGTGGTATATGAGTCTGGAAAAGATAGAGTTATGTGATCAGTCCGAGGGGTTATGGATACTATTAGTTGGCCCTGGGAACTGCGTTTTCTATTAAATATAAATATACCAACAACAGCGGCAGTTCGTAGGGGTACTTAGTTATTGTTTCGCGGTACTTATGACAGATACTGGTAACCAGGTTATCTTATACAATCTCTGGTTGGGGTAAGAGGTGTAAGACACGAAGTAAATTGGCGTAGTGTGGACTGCGGATACGAAGGAGGCAAGGGGAAGACGTATGACAATTGTGGAAAAGTAAATGGAAAAAGGTGAACACAATGGCGGATAAAAATACTTAACCTAAGGATTGAATACATAGATTTATGGGACGATGGGTCTTCAGAAGCTTAGTCTGGCAAGACAAGATGTTAGGGAATGTTAATATTAATACTTAAACTAAGGATTGCATACATCGATGAACGATGACATTATAGTCGTTGTCCTAATAAGGTGATGAAACCTGGTTGATCTGTACTTGGCACAATACGACACAAGGACAGTGCCGCTATGTCGTATCAATGCTGGTGGCAGTTAATATTATAGACTTAGTTACTAGAGGAACAATGCAAGGGGCGACTGAGCACGGGTTACATATATCTATACTCGTCATGGGAAATGATATACGAGGTCTAGGGACAAGTGTGGGTGTTTTAACTTCTAAGATATATAACATCTACTTCTCGGATGTAAGAACATACATAGATATAATTATGGCTGTCTGATGTGTTGGCATTGGCTCAACATAGGGACAGGGCATGGGTGTTTTTAATATGAATGTATATTTCTGTTCATCATCTTTGTAGTTAGGAGTGTAGGACACAAGGGGTAGTGTACGTGAGGTGTGGAAAATGGTCAGTTTAGAAAAGGTAAATGGGTGCGGCCTGGAGCTGCTTAGCCCTGCGGGCTTGGGCCTGTCTGAAATGGCTGGCTCGGTCAGCTGGTCCTTTCGTTCTGTGGACCTTTCCTTTGGGTGTTTCTGTGTGGTGTTCGTTCGTGGCTTCTGTGGTGGGCTTCTCGTTCTGGGGCATTTTAATATATATATATATATATATATATATATTTTTTTTTTTTTTTCTATGTGAATGAGGGAGACAAAAACATACCTGCGTGCAGCGAGTGCCTCCCCCTGATTTCAAAGAGTGACAGAGCCGAAATCAAGGGACGTTCGAGCTAAAACGCCTGGACACACAGAGTTTGAAAATATTTATGTCATAGAAAGAGGGAAAGACTGATTCTGGGAGAGAGTTCCAGAGCTCTGCAGTTGAATAGAAGAAAGTCTAAGAATAGCATTTTACTCTTGGGTTGGAATGTTGAACAGAGTAGGGGTGGGATTGTGTTGCAAGGCGGGCACTACGTACCCTACGTAGAGGAGGTGGTATACACTGGGAAAGCTCCAAGGAACACTGATTATTGTACTAGCGATAGAATAGCAAGAGAGATGCAACATTGCGGCGAAGTGAGAGAGACTGCAGAGAGTTGGTGAGTGGACGGAAGTTAATGATACGAAAGGCTTTCCTTTTTACTTTATCTAGGAGTGCGGTGTGAGAGGATCCTCCCTACACATGTGAACAATACTCAATACAAGGACGCACTGTGCCCCTGTACAAAGCAAGAAGCTGCGCAGGGGTAAAGAACCCCTCTAGGCGGTTGAGCACATCCAGCTTCTGGAAGGCTGCCTTAGCGAGGGTGGTAATATGGTCTTTCCAAGTGAGAGCAGAAGAAAAAAGAGACACCGAGAACATTGAGAGAAGATGAAGGATTGATTTTTGTATTGTTGAAGAATAAGGGATAGTTCTCTGGAGGTTCCTCTGGAGGTTCCTCTGGAGGGTAGTAAGATGGACACATTGAGTTTTGTAAGCATTCAATACAACAAGGTTTTCTCTACCCCAATTGGAAATAGTAGTTAGATCAGAAGATAAGCGTTTTATGGCTTCATTACGTTTGTTTTTGAGGGATTGCTGGCTGGGGCGTTCTGGAAAACTAATTGAGTGGTGTAAGGTAGAGTCGTCTGCATATGAATGGATGGGACTGGATGTAGAAGATCATTTATGAAAATTAGAAAGAGAATAGGAGATAGGACAGAACCCTGAGTAACACCGGAGTTGATAGGATGAAGAAATTAGCGATGGCCGTCCACAACCGCAGCAATGGAGCGGCCAGAAAGGAAATTAGAGACAAAGGCACAGATGGAAGGACAGAAACCGAAGGAGGGCGGTTTGGAAATTAAAGATTTGTGCCAGACTCTATCGAAGGCCTTCGATATGTCTAGTGCAACAGAAAAAGTCTCACCGAAGTCTCGAAAGTTGGATGACCAAGAGTTAGTAAGATATGAAAGAAGATCACCAGTAGAGCAACCCTTAAGGAAGCCATACTGGCGATCTGAGAGCAGATTATGAGAAGAGAAATGCTTAAGAAATTTGGAAGCAAGAATAGTTTCAAAAACTTTAGCTACAAGAGATGAGAGTAATTGGACGATAGTTGGAGGGTTGAGAACGGTCACCCTTCTTTGGGACAGGTTGAATGAAAGCAAACTTCCAGCAAGAAGGAAAGATGTTAGAGAAGAGACAGAGACGAGATAAATATATATATATATAATTATATATATATATTTATCTCGTCTCTGTCTCTTCTCTAACGTCTTTCCTTCTTGCTGGAAGTTTGCTCTCATTCAACCTGTCCCAAAGAATATATATATATATATATATATATATATGGAGGGAGAGAGAGAGAGAGAGACCAGTAACCTAGGGAGTGCGACAGGGCCGTGCATAAGTTCACCTAAATACTAAAAGAACGACTTGATTCAAAGGTCGACATTCCAAAGCTCCTCCATTCCCCCACCTTCACTTCAATCTGTTAGTAGCACGTACGGAACAGTCATGGTCTAAAGTTGTGGCCAGCCTCCAGGATTTTAAATTTACTTCTATCCCTAGGAATTGGAAGATACAATACAAATAAAAAGGGTAAAGACTATCTCGATTAACCCTCTGACTCCTAAGCACCCTTCCTAATATAAATATAATTACCTAACATTACCTACCATGGGGGTATGGAAAGCGAGAGAATGACTAAGAGGGTGTACGAGAGCGAGGTAGAGGGACAGAGAGGGAGAGGTAGACTGAAATAGAGGTGGAAAGATGGAGTGAGGAAGTATATGAACGAAGGCGGTGCTGGTTGGGGGGAGGGGTGTCGACTGACTGGGGACAGAGGTGCATGGGGGCGGTTATTTCGTGGCCACCCCTTCGGGGATCACGGCGTCAGGCAATAGATAGATAGATAGATAGACCTAACAATAGCTATCATAAACTGTCAAAATGCGCCAATAATCCTTAAGGGGTTAACCATTATCGCCAACAATGGTCTGACAGCATATATAATAAACTGTAAGTGTATTCAACTTGAGTCTAGTTTCCAATTAATGATTTCAGGATTGTTATCAGAAAAGTGTTAAGCTGGGGTTACGCAAGCGATTTGTCAGTCAATGTTTACAGACAATAAGGGATCCTCAAAATTCAAGTCTTGCCATATATCAGTCACCTAGCATAATCTACCTTCAGTCTAGTTTCCGATCCCAGTATGAAAGAGCTTTAAAATTAAAATACCGCGAAAACGGAAAGGGAAGACGTCAGGAGGCCAGCAAACCCAACAAGAGAAGTCACCAGAACCACCGAAGAAGGCAAGGACAGAAACCCCCAGTAGACGAGTCGCGGCACTATACCAAGTCACGCTGGACGGAGAGCGAAAAGTCTCGCCGGTCAGCCTACGCCCCGGCACACCAGGCAGGACGATCGGCCACAATACCCCCGTGAAGAAGAGAGTATTCTTCAGTCAGCCCTTCTAAGCGACCTGTTGCTCCTCTCCTATCCACTATATGTACCTTCTTTTTCCATATGTATTACCAATGTTCATCCTGACCCCTGTGCATTGTTATACTATACATATGCCAAATAAGAATAAACAAACTTGTCTTCACCATCGAAGAAAATCAATGATCCATATATTTTTGTGTTTTCCGTTTCTCCTCACCTCACCACATAGCTCGGGGAGAATAGAGAAGTAGAAGTTAAGAAAAAATCGTGTATCTTCGCTACCGAAGAAAGCACTGCCAGATAAAACAGTTATATGAATGTATGAAACCCTATGTTATGTAATAAGATGTGAACATATACCTCAATAGATCTTGGGACACTGTTTTCCCACACATATGTACACATGCCTTTTTTTGACACTCTGCAACTAGTTTTGCTAGTTACACAAACCACACATGCTTCCTTCTAAATAAGAATACACTGTACCCAATTGTCTCCACGTACAAACAACGCGGGAGGTTTTCTGCGCCCGTGCCCCGAGGGAGGGCGCTCCATACGTTTAAATACCCGTGTGTACACCCAGGCCTGCCAACCCGAACCAGGAAGGTTGTATACGTACACACTCCCTTAGACAACGCAATGCAGAGGGAGATTTATATATTCTTATACCTAATATTACTACCAACAAAGATTCATAGTAAAGTCCACCAGCCACCGCGACGAGAAGGAGAGAGAAGGATAAACGCTGTCTCGCGTGCATCATAGCCCTCACTTGTCCGGTGCGCACGACACACCTTCAATGCACCCGACACCACCAATCCTCCCTGAGAGGCCGAATTTCAGAATTAATTCCCTTTACTCACTATTATTGTTCTCCAGAGTTCTATTGAGTTTATATAGACTTCCTATGAATTTATAATTAACCCTTGATAAAGTACCCTACTCTAGGAGCTATGATTGACCTTACTCATTACCCCATCACCGAGAAATATCATTGTATTGAAAGAGACCTTGACCAGCAGAACAGGAAGGACTCAAGGACCCCATCTAGGATACCTCCTCATGCCCTTACCATCCTAGAGGTACCGGGGGAGTGCATTCAGTAATCTGCAATACCTGTTCAGGATTTCTGAGGAAAGACAAGCAATTTTTAGGCTTCAAAAGTTCTGGCATGCCACCTTCTTAAGATTACCCTCCGTTCAGTTGGACTGACGGCCTGCTGAAAGCTCAAATATACTCTCTGTGAGTAAAAACCCTATACTAGGGAACTTTGTTAGCCAGAGGCCTGCCCAGCTAACATAGAGACCCTACTTAGGCAGTTCCTAGCTAGTCTAGTGGGAACGCGTACGGCCTGCCGGAAACTTTCTTCTTAAACTACAAGTTACCGATAACTGTGGCCTGTCCCAGGAACTCTGTCCTCATCTGGCATGCCAGTGGGATACACAGCTACTGAGATAGGCACAGCTTTCCTAAAGGGTTAGGAAGAGAGTTACCGGCCTGCCGCTCTCTCTTCTTGATTCTCAGATTGGGAAGGAGGATACCGGCCTGCCGCTCCTGCTTGTCAATCTCACTAAGTAAAGCCCACACCAGCACCATCTCTTAAAGAAGTTGAGGTGTACGGCCTGACTTCCTCAATATTCTCTAGAGTGGGAAGGAACAAGTGTCCTGATAGAGGAACTCTGTTTATGTCTGGCATGCCAGCGTGAACATTGTCTGTGTTATCAGGCTTCACTTTTCTTAGTAAAAAGTGGAGAGACTCCGGCCTGCCGACCTCTCTGTTTTTACTGAGTCCAAGTGAACACTTGTACGAAAGTGTCCTTGTCGAGGAACTTTGTTGTCGTTCGGCATGCCGACGTAACATTGGCTCCATAGCAAGGTTACATTTTCTCTAGTGAAGAGTTGAGAGACTCTGGCCTGCCGACCTCTCCATTCTTTACTAGAAGTGGACACTACCACTCTGCACAGGTAGTCTCGAGCCTCTGAGACCGCTGTGTTAGATACAGGGCTTGGCGAGATACCCTCACGGGCACTCTGCAGATACAAGTCCTTGGTGCACTGAGTTTGTGGCATCCCACACGACCGTGTAAGTCAAAGGTTTAAACACCGCCACGGGTCCTCTGAACCTCTCATAAAGATCAGGACAGACAGTAAGGACACTTGAACTAAACTTACTGCGTTCGTCCGATATCGACCACATAAGACTCGATATTTAAGATCCTAGCCCGAGAGTACCTTAACAGGACTTCATCAACGGTTGATATACTGATCAGGACAGTCGAGTAGTTTCTCCTACCTCTGAATTACTCGCGTTAGTTCGGTATGGTGCCCAACAGTAATCCGCCCGACGGTTGCTATATGTTACGGAGCCATACTTAAGATCTCATGCCCAATCAACCCATCTGTAACTACTCCACACAGCAGGCCCACCTAGACAGCCCAAGGGGAAGCAGAAGACGAGAGCCAACCACCTCCTTAAGCACTACCAGGAGGGATCACCAGAGAAGTTACCATGCCGAGATATCAAGAGAAGAAGAGAAAGTGACCAGAAGTAGAAAAGTGCCGAGTGAGCGAGAAATAAATAGAGTCCCTCAAAAGTTTCCTAAAAGGTAATACATTCCTATAAGTCCAAATAATCGGAGTAGAGCGAAAAGAATTAGTTTCCCGAGTAGCGTAGTGAATATCACGAACATCTAACCTTATAGAAATAAAAAAAAATCCGAATTAGCGACACTTAAGCTGATTTTGAAGGGTTCAGCGACTCTGCCTAAAAACCCAAGTTTTTCTCCAGAAATAAACAGTCTTTCCAAAAGTGCCATAAACAGTTGAAATCCTCCACAAACACTAATAATCGGGTCACGAAGCTACGAGTGATATGTAACTACAGTGCGAGTGATCCCGAAGAACAATTAGCCATCAAACAGCGATTCGATTCCGAATTATTTAATTTTAATCTATTTTTGTGAGGCCAGCGACTCTACCGAAATTCGCAAGATTATTTGAAAATATTTCAGAGTCCCTTATCGACTCTACGTTTTCTATGCGATACGGCTACCTACCTACTAGGGGCAGTTGACCTTGAACTTGAACCTCACTGACATTCCTGAGGAAAGTGATAGTGTACACCTCCACTCCTTAGAAATAATTCTCCCTCAATAACCTCCCAGTGTTAAAGCTTCTCGATCAAAAGTAAAGTTGGACAGAATACCTGCTCCTCATCTAGCTCCGCGACTGTGCTAGGAAGTAGTGATAAGCTTAAGTACTGTTCATTGGTAGTGATTCGTGTTCCATGTTTCCAGATTATTTCCCATATATAGTGAAAGAGAAATAAAGTTATATTAGTAAACCATATTTTGTGATATACTTATCCTCTGCTTTCTTTTATTTATATGGGCATATATGAACTTGGAAGTCCCAGTGGAGTAGAACTCACCATATCCATTGTTCATCCTGCATAAAATCAGGGCATAACAAAAATGTTACGAGAACAAAAATGCTCGTCAAAAATTGCCGGAAAAACCGGTCGTTTGACATCGCCCTTAACCATCCACAATAACTGATAATAAAAGGTGTCGTGTGATACCCCTTTTCCTGTGTTTGTTTCACTATCACCTCCATTTTGACTATCATATTTCCAACTGGAAAATTTATCGCACAAGAGATTTAATCAGCATTTTTTGATAGCCATAACGTTTCCGGCATCAGCTCTGGGATCTTCTGCATTTGTGTTAGGAAGCTAGGTTGAAGATAAGTAGTTTGGACGACAGAATTAGTATAAACATAGATAAATATGTAAATGAAATATATAAATCATATGCCACCAGTCCAGAAGTGCCGATAATGGTTGATGGGAAAAAGTAATCTTTGTGATACCTATATATGCCTTAAGTAGCTGGTAAGAATGTATTCCCCATGAAATACCTAAGCTTTCCCTACTCTACTATTCACTCATCCATTCACACTCTTCTAGTGACATAATGCAGGCGACACGTTACTCTCTTCATCATACAGCACCACATTCCTTCAGACAACACATCAACCTTATCAGTTGCATTTCCTAAAGCTCTTCATTACAATAACGTTCACCACCCTCCTCCACCACCACAACCACTGTCATACACTAACACCACTACCACCACCACCACCACCACTGTCATACACTAACACCACCACCACCACCACTGTCATTCACTAATACCACCACCACCACCAGTGTCATACACTAACACCACCACCACAATCACCATCATACAATAACACCACCACCACCATCACCACTGGCATACACTAATACCACCACCACCACCACCACCGTCATACACTAACACCACCACCACCACCACCACCGTCATACACTAACACCACCACCACCACCACTGTCATTCACTAACACCACCACCACCACCACCACCACTGTCATTCACTAATACCACCACCAACACCAACACCACCACCACTGTCATTCATTAACGCCACCACCACCACCACCACCACTGTCATTCACTAACACCACCACTACCACCACCACCACCACTGTCATTTACTAAAAACCACCACCACCACCACTGTCATTCACTAACACCACCACCACCACCACCACTGTCATTCACTAACACCACCACCACTACCACCACCACCACCACCACTGCCATTCACTAACACCACAACCACCACCACCACTGGCATTCACTAACACCACCACCACCACCACCACCACCACTGTCATTCACTAACACCACAACCACCACCACCACTGGCATTCACTAACACCACCACCACCACCACCACCACTGTCATTCACTAACACCACCACCAACACCACCACTGTCATTCAGTAACACCACCACCACCACCACTGTCAGTCATTAACACCACCACCACCACCACCACTGTCATTCACTAACACCACCACCACCACCACTGTCATTCAATAACACCACCACCACCAACACTGTCATTCATTAACACCACCACCACCACCACCACTGTCATTCACTAACACCACCACCACCACTGTCATTCACCAACACCACCACTGCCACCACCACTGTCATTCACTAACACCAGCACCACCACCACCACCATAATTCACTAACACCACCACCACCACCACCACTGTCATTCACTAACACCACCACCACCACAGTCATTCACTAACACCACCACCACCACCACCACCACTGTCATTCACTAACACCACCACCACCACCACCAATGGCATTCACTAACACCACCACCACTGCCATTCACTAACACCACCACCACCACCACCACCACCACTGTCATTCACTAACACCACCACCACCACCACTGTCATTCACTAACACCACCACCACCACCACTGTCATACACTAAAACCACCACCACCACTGTCATTCACTAACACCACCACTACCACCACCACCACCACTGTCATTTACTAAAAACCACCACCACCACCACTGTCATTCACTAACACCACCACCACCACCACCACTGTCATTCACTAACACCACCACCACTACCACCACCACCACCACCACTGCCATTCACTAACACCACAACCACCACCACCACTGGCATTCACTAACACCACCACCACCACCACCACCACCACCACTGTCATTCACTAACACCACAACCACCACCACCACTGGCATTCACTAACACCACCACCACCACTGTCATTCACTAACACCACCACCAACACCACCACTGTCATTCAGTAACACCACCACCACCACCACCACTGTCATTCACTAACGCCACCACCACCACCACCACCACTGTTATTCACTAACACCACCACCACCACCACTGTCAGTCATTAACACCACCACCACCACCACCACTGTCATTCACTAACACCACCACCACCACCACCACTGTCATTCAATAACACCACCACCACCAACACTGTCATTCATTAACACCACCACCACCACCACCACTGTCATTCACTAACACCACCACCACCACTGTCATTCACCAACACCACCACTGCCACCACCACTGTCATTCACTAACACCAGCACCACCACCACCATCATAATTCACTAACACCACCACCACCACCACCACTGTCATTCACTAACACCACCACCACCACTGTCATTCACTAACACCACCACCACCACCACCACTGTCATTCACTAACACCACCACCACCACCACCAATGTCATTCACTAACACCACCACCACTGCCATTCACTAACACCACCACCACCACCACCACTGTCATTCACTAACACCACCACCACCACCATCAATGTCATTCACTAACACCACCACCACTGCCATTCACTAACACTACCACCACCACCACCACCACCACCACTGTCATTCACTAACACCACCACCACCACCACTGTCATTCACTAACACCACCATCACCACCACTGTCATACACTAAAACCACCACCACCACTGTCATACACTAACACCACCACCACCACCACCACTGTCATACACTAAAACCACCACCACCATTGCCATACACTAACACCACCACTGTCATTGGCTAACACCACCATCATTCACCAACACCACCACCACTGTCATTCATTAACACCACCACCACCACTTTCATTCACTAACACCACCACCACCACCATCATTCACCAACACCACCACCACCAGTCATTCGTTAACACCACCACCACCACTGTCATTCACTAACACCAGCACCACCACCACCGTCATTCACTAACACTACCACCACCACCGTCATTCACCACCACCACCACCACCACCACCATCATTCACCAACACCACCACTACCACTGTCATTCATTAACACCACCACCACCACCACCACCACCACCACCAGTCATTCGTTAACACCACCACCACCACCACTGTCATTCACTAACACCACCACCACCACCACCGTCATTCACTAACACCACCACCACCACCATCATTCACCAACACCACCACTACCACTGTCATTCATTAACACCACCACCACCACCGTAATTCACTAAATAGGCATTCACACAGCCCTCCCCCGACAGAGGGACATTAGATTGCCGTGTAAATTTATGTGCGACAGTCAGACGACAATTGGCGTGGGACAATAGCCATATGTATGTGAATCGACCGCTTTCTGTCAGACACCAGTAAGACCCCCACCAAAAAGCTGTAACACAAGTCAGCAAGACGACAAACCAAAAATCTAAAAAAACAGAACCTAGATTTGAAGACAACGAAACGACAGGCAGAATATAACTCCCCCAGCACGCATGACTTGAGTCTTGACCACATAATGACTGGGACTGTGTGTGTGTTCCAGTGTTTGGGTGTATGTTTGTGAGTGTGGGTGAGTGTGAGTGTGTTGAGTTTGTGTGTCTGTATGTGTCGGTGTATTTGTGTGTGTGTTGGTGTGCTTGTGTGTTTGTCAATGATTGCATGCCTCTGCATATGTGTGGCTGTGTGTGTGTGCGGGAGAGGGGGTCAGTGAGTATATGCATGTGCAGATGTGTGTCTTGTGTGTGGGTGTGGGTGTGTGTGTGTGTTGGTGCGCTTGTGTGTTTGTCAATGATTGCATGCCTCTGCATATGTGTGGCTGTGTGTGTGTGTGCGGGAGAGGGGGTCAGTGAGTATCTGCATGTGCAATGGCATATGTGTGTCTTGTGTTTGGGTGTGGATGTGTGTGTATAGGTGTTAAAGAGTGCCTGTATATATATATATATATATATATATATATATATATATATATATATATATATATATATATATATATATATATATATATATATATATATATATATATATGCACAACCATCACTTCTTCCTCTGACAAAGCTAAACTCTTCACTCAAACTTTTGCTAGAGACTCCACCTTGGATGATTCCGGTGCTATTCCTCCCTCTCCGCCCTCCTCTCTCTTACTTATGCCTAATATCCTAATCTCTTCTAAAAATGTACTTTCTACCCTCTCTGGGCTTAACACTAATAAGGCGTACGGTCCGGACGGTGTTCCTCCTGTTGTTCTCAAAAACTGTGCTTCCGTGCTGACTCCCTGCCTAGGCAAACTCTTTCGTCTCTGTCTATCCTCTAACGTCTTCCCTTCATGCTGGAAGTTTGCTCACATTCAACCTGTCCCAAAGAAGGGTGACCGCTCTCAACCCTCCAACTATCGTCCAATTGCTCTTATCTCTTGTCTTTCTAAAGTTTTTGAAACTATTCTTGCTTCCAAATTTCTTAAGCATTTCTCTTCTCACAATCTGCTCTCAGATCGCCAGTATGGCTTCCTTAAGGGTCGCTCTACTGGTGATCTTCCTTCATATCTTACTAACTCTTGGTCATCCTCCTTTCGGGACTTCGGTGAGACTTTTTCTATTGCACTAGACATATCGAAAGCCTTCGATAGAGTCTGGCATAAATCTTTAATTTCTAAACTACCCTCCTTCTGTTTCTATCCCTCCATCTGTGCCTTTGTCTCTAATTTCCTTTCCGGCCGTTCCATAGCGCTGCGGTTGTGGACGGCCATTGTTCACTTCCTCACCCTATAAACTCCGGTGTTCCTCAGGTCTCTGTTCTATTTCCTATTCTCTTTCTAATTTTTATAAATGATCTCCTTAACTGTACCTTAACCCTTAACTGTCGGCGTGCAACATAAGTCGAGTATAATAAATCTGGACTATCTGGCGGCGCTCGACATAGGTCGTGTGGCAATTTCAGCACGTAATGTTGCTGAGAGAGAGAGACAAGTGATGGCAGGAGAGTAGCGAGCGTATGACTGCTCCAGACCACCGCGGCGAACCTACTGACACGAATCCCACCTCCTCCCTCCCTCTCTCACTCGCTATATACGGAATTGTATGGGGAAAGTGCCTAATTACATGCTTTTTGCACTCGCGTTGCGCGGTTGTTGCAAGAAAACTAGAAATCATAAAAGGATCGTTATGGTGTCATTGGAAAGCTCTGTTTTTGCCCTTTCAGGGATAGATACTTGTTTTATGCTCTGGGTCTTATTTAGGCATGAAAATGATCACGTAAACAGCCCTATTTTGGCTAAAAACACCCCGCTGGGCGGTGCGCATCTGCTACGCAACTAGAGGAGCTGTGATTGGGGCGCGCACCATCCCCCAGCTCCTGATTCGTTCCTACACCATCATTGCATAGTATATAAGACCTGAGTAGTGGGCATTCAAATCATTCACATTTGGAGTTGGGAAGGTGAACTTGCAGCTGGAGGAAGACGGGGTGAAGTATTATAATGGGATTGTGACTGTCAGTCAGATTATATAAGTGTGTGTTAAGTGTGTTCGGTGTGTTACGTCCTGGGATATATAAACACTGGGCTCTTTCTATTGGACTAGGTATGCGGCAACAAGCAACAACGGAAAACGCTAGATCCAACCCTTATCTATAAACCCAGGCAACAAACCACCCTAAACCGTCAAGAGTCCTGCCTGGACAACGAGGTATCCTATGACTCGGTTACAGGGTGCACGCACTATAGACTGCTGATAGTCAAGCAGGCTATATAAAAGATCACAAAATTAAGTTGACTTAAAGCTTAAAGGAAAAGATAGATAACGGAATTAAATTGCAGAAACAATTTAATAACAAACTAGAAAAAAGTACATTTAACATTACGTTAATTAATACAACTAATCACCCCTGCGTGAAAGAAGGTGAAAGCAAACAGTCCTCAAAACATCGTACCGGTAGACAAGATGCGGGTTTCTAAACTGCATGCAGCTACTGTAGGATCTGATGCTTAGCAAAGAAAGTACGTTACGGATTTAGAGAACTCTTAACTCATAAGCAGGAATAAAGACTAGTGATAGGACCTACAGTGTATAATGACATAGGTATAATTAAATAAAGGCAGCAACTCGCAACATAACCACATACAGGTGTGCTTCTCACTCTTAGTCAGGCAAGCCTGCTCGGACAGAGTCTCTAAGCCCCACCCTGACTCACAATTGTTACGATCGGGTCTCGTATAAATCAGTGGCTCTTATACATTGGACTAGACTGGCATAAATGCAACAACGGAAACGCTAGATCCAACCCCTGATATATAATCCCGTCGAACAAAGAACACATATACCCTCCAGAGTTATATCTGCGATAGCGGGGTATCTTAACTCTCAGTATCTATGTGCTTCTACTATAGGCTGATGTTCTCTGAAACAGCCTATTACCTATAACATATGGTTGCTTAGTTATGGTACACAAGGAAAAGATAGTTAACTTTATTAAATCACAAGAGTGATCTAATGCAAACAAGAAGAAGGTTTACTTAACGTTACTCTAATCAATAATATCTGTCACTCCTTTATGAAAGAAAGTGTTGTAAAGTCCTCAAGCACCGAACAAGGAATCTTCTGAATAATGTCGGATGCTACTAAGAAGAACGTATCGGAAATGGAACCACAAAAATAGCACTTGTAGGCTAAATTCACAAAAAGGCTGGACCTATAATGTTATTGGACACAAGAATATTATAAGCGGTGCAACAGTAATAATGCTCGCCACGAAAAAGTAGTACTCCTATTAACAAAACCGGTCTATGCTGGTTGTGTCTCTCTACAGCAACCTAGACCTCAAAATGCTTGTGTAGAAATAATGGGTATGCATAATCCAGCTAATGTCTACCCGGGTTAATAAAGTCTAGCTGGGATGCGCAAAGGTACAGAATTCTGGTGGAGCAAGGCAGCTCCTAGCCTAGTGTGGACCTTGAGTCTGTGCGGCCTGATTACGTTAATATGAAGGGGTGCTCTCTTGAGGATTCTCGATCACAAGTATCACGTATCCTCCTGGCGACCCTCAAAAGTAAAAGCAAATAGAGTTAGAACAGTGTTGGGTGGATTAGGCAAGCAGCCCTCACGCACTACACAGTCTAAACTCCAAGGTACACAGACAAAAGATCCACCCAGGTAACCCACAGAATCCGTAGTGTCGTGCAGCTCAAAAGTAGCCTACACACAGTGAAAACACCACCAGCAAGGTACCTGATCCCTAGTCTAGCATTATTTAACCCTGTAGAAACATTAGTGATTGATGGAGACAGTCCGAGCAATACAATCTCCCAAAAAGACAATGACCATCTTCAACCTTAGCCTAGTACATAAGAAATGTGAGATCCAGCATATAATACAGTCTGGCCACCAATTCAAGGTGTGGATGCAGGGAACCAGAGGGGGATTGATATTAATGAAAGGTGAGGAAGTAGTGGAAATGATAGAGGCAGTAGAAGAGAAAGATTCTAAGACAAGAGTGTGGAACAGTTCAAGGGAGATGCTTAGAGTTTGCTGTCTGGGACGGATCTGACCAGGATATTTCCAGGGACCGCATGGGTGGAGTCCCAGTTCGCAGGAATGGCACGAGGGCAGGCGACAATCGCCCAGTAAGCAGCCGCCTAGTAGGCCGTGTTAGGCAGGAGGCAACGAATCCCGCGAGGCCTATGTAAGTGGGCCGGCCACGCGCCACACTCACCACCAAGTCACACCACCTGGTCTCTCTCTCTCTCTCTCTCCCGCTTGCCTTCCCATCATTCAATTACTTAACACAATACTTTCAATTGACTAAATAAAATAGAAAGGATTGTGACAGACGAAAACAAAGAACAGTTCTGAACTGTCTGCAACACAAGCTTTCTTGAGAATGTGACGCATGTCGAGTATGAGCATGCTGTACAGAACGCCCAGTCAGGCCCCACTCTCGCTAGGATCGTCAGGGCAGGAACTTTGGCTGTAGTCTGTGTAGAGTTTCCTAACTTAGTTTATGTGAGCCGTTGTACTATAAGTATTATAAATATGTATTTTGTTTTCATCTGAGTCAACGAGTTCTATTTTATATCATTAGTTATAAGTATTGTGTGTGGGACTTATTTGTAATGATGAGAGGAGAGAGAGAGATTACGTAACGGGGGACAGTGAGTGCGCCACGCGGCAGCTAGGCCTAACTCCCTCCTCACTCCTCCCTCCTCAGCGCGTGGGAAATCCTTTGTCGATCACAAATTGAGAGAGATAAGATACGTAATGATTGTCAGTGGGCGGTCCTTAGTAGTTTGCGATATGCTCACTAGAGGGCCGAGTATAAAAAGGGAAGTCTCGCCACATATTCTTCAGAACTCATTAGGCAGAGCGACTTCTCATATCCCTTGCTACTATACATATTCTTCCGACTGATGTGAACTTTCTCTACTCTCTGAACCGCCTATCTTCTTCTCTTCCCGACCCTTTATAACCTCAATGATCCCTTTGGTGCAGAGCTAGTCAGCCAAAGTATTATCGCTTGAGTTCTCACGAGATATATGCCTATTAGATAGCCTATTTTGGAAGGGATAACTAGAATAGGATTGATTAATGTTTGTTGCACTCGTATATGCATTTCCCTGTGTATGATTATTCATGTTCCTGTTTTCTGCTGATCTAAGTAATGCTAGACTGGGATAAGGCTACTGGAGTTGTGATTCCCTATGTGTATTAGGTTTTGTTGAACCTGTACAATCGCAACGGAGACTTGGGAAGCCTAGGTGGTCTTTCTGACTGTGTACCTTGTGAGTTTAGCGCTGTGTTGCGAGTGAGGGCTTTTGCCTCTGCCACCCAACACTGTGCTAACTCGTTTGCTTGACTTTGAGAGGATCGCCAGGAGAGAACCAGATACTGGTGATCTGGATCTCTCAAGAGAGCATCCCGTCAATTAACGTAATTTGGCCGCACAGTCTTAAGGACCTCGCTAGGCTACGAGCTGCTTGCTCAGCCATTGTTTCCTAGCCTACTACATCCCAGCTAGACTTTGCTCGGTCAGCAGATACAGCATAGTATTGAAGCTTTCCTTATGTATGTTATTGTTTATGCACTATTGATTTCATGTGTGGCACGCTTAGCTACTTTAGAGATTAGTGGCCCACGAGCACAATCCTAGTAGGCTATTGCCAGTGTGTTGCTTATTGAATTGCTGTTCAAAATCCGATACTTACTTCTCACGAGTATCCGAGAAGCATCTAACTTTATCAGAAGATTCCTTGCTCGATGCTCGAGGACTATTGTTTAACGTAACGTAATAGTGCCGATCCGAAGTAGAGGGTGGAGGACTTCTTAAGTTCTTAGTCAAGGGTGGATTACTTCGGCTTCGGCCAACACTATTCTTTGGTGTTGTTGTATTTACTTCTTTGTTTGATTGTTGACCAGACTAGATAACTCCCGTCTCTGTATTAGTCTGTTGTGAAACGCTAGTACCGAGTTCTTGTATACCCCGTTATAGCAGATAGAACTCTGGAGGGTATTGGTGTTTTTTGTTCGGCTGGCAGTACTCTGGGGTTGGGATCGTGTGTTTCCGTTGTGGCAGCGAGCCATACTCGAGTCCTGTTTGAGAGCCCTTGTGTACCCGAGTGCCCGGTCGTAACAAATGGCGACCTTGCTTAGGATTTTGTGAACAGTATTAATTTTTGCAGAGTTGTACAACATTTGTTTGTTTGTACTTTAGCGTGCATATTGAAGAATATTTTTTTTGTATGGCAATTAGTAGAGCATTTAAGAGACTCCAGTTAATTTAGTAATTAGTGCTTGCATAAGGAAGTTTAACACTTTTGTCTCGAGAATTTTTTTGTGGACTTCAGTATGTCGTGCCCGAGCACTGACGATGAGCGAGAGATGCCATTTGAAGAGGTGCCGTTAGTAACCAGTGAGGAGGATGCTAGACTTTTTGTGAGTAAGCGGTACCACGTGATGGAGGAGAGGCTGACTGGGGTGGATGTGTATGGCTTGCACCTGATAGCCAAGGTTTTGGGCATATCCAATGTAGTAGGGATGTCCAAGGGGGAGCTGATTTCCTGGGTGTTGCGTGGGCGACATGGGGTTTCGGAGGAGAGGGCGTTTGGGGGGGTTCCTCCCCAGATCCCCTCTCACTCGACTCCCACAGTGCCGTCCACTCAGTTGCCGGAGGTTAGCACTCTCCCACAGAGGGATGAGAATTGGCAGATTGGAGTGCCCTCGGGCGGTGCACATGGTGGTTCCCCAGTTTTTGCCCCCCCTCCTTCAGTAGTGGCAGCTCCCTCTTCCTGCCTGTCTCCAGATATGATATTTAGACTTGAGCTTGCTAAAATTGAGGCTGAGGCTGAGACCAGGAGGCAGGAGAATGAGACCAGGAGGCAGGAGAATGAGACTAGGAAGCATGAGATTGAGAATGAGACTAGGAGGCATGAGATTGAGGTTAGGAGGCACGAGGCTGAGCTTAGGTACGACTCCGAGAAATATTGTGCTCAAATAGATTTAGATAAGACTCGTGCAGAGTCGACAGGGACTCGGATGGGCCGTGAGGGCCAAGTAAGAGAACAGTCCTTGTCCCACTTAGTCAAATTGGTGCCGGCATTTAGTGAAACTGAAGTCACAGAATTTTTTAATCGTTTTGAGAAGAAGTGTAGGGAGCATAATTGGCCTGAAGAGAAGTGGGCAGCTCTAGTCTCCTCAAGACTTACGGGTAAGGGTCTGAAGGCTTATGATGCACTGCCTTTAGAGTCTTGCATTGACTACCCAGTATTGAAGAGAGCTGTCCTACGGGCATACGAGTTGCAACCAGAAACATATCGATTGAAGTTTCGGGGTGTTACAAAGACTAGGGAGGCGACCTTTCTTGAACATGCCCGGGACTTAAAAGATGCACTTACAAACTGGACACGTTCTGAGAAAGCTGAGACGGCCGAACAGTTGACTGAGCTGTTTCTGCTCGAGCAGTTTTATAAGTGTACTGGTGCAGAAATGACTTTAACTATTAAAGAAAAGAACCCAAAAACTCTACAGGAGGCAGCTGAGATGGCTGACCTCCGGCTATCACTAATTCGTGGGTGCGGGTATGCCCAACGTAGTGAGGCAGGTAACAAGGGGCGTGACGCCCCACCCCCCCGAGTTAGTGATATACATTATGCAAACAAGTACAAGAGCCATGATACCAAGACTGACCACAAGACTAGCACCGTCCCATTTAAGAAGGGGCCGGGCCCTTCCCAGTACCAAGGGAAGCCCAAAGGGGAGTTGGAGTGTTATCATTGTCATGAAAAGGGGCACTTTGCAAGAGTCTGTCCGAGCAAACCACCTACAGCAGCTGTGTCTTTGGCCTGCAACATTGGTGTGTCTCCGAAGTCTTCTGAGTTTGCCCGGGGCAGTTCGTCAGAGGCTGAGGCACAGCCAATGCAGAAGCACCTGGGAGGCTCGAACCCTGCTCAGGATGCTTTTTGCGACCATAGAGGGCGGGGTTGCGTGATGTGGGCGGGGCGCAAGCATGGAGTAGAGGTCTTGCGTGATACAGGTGCTTCCCAGACTCTGATGAATAACTTGACTGGCTACCCTATAAATGGGGCTCGGGTGGTAGTGGTGCAGGGTATTAATGCAACTCGGTCATACCCGCTGGTGCGGTTGGAGTTGGAGGTGGATGGTGTGGCACGTGAATTGGATGTCGGGATTGTGGAGAAACTGCCAGTGGAGGGCGTCGACCTTCTTCTCGGCAACGACTTTGCAATGCCCGCTTCTGAGGTTCTACCCTTAGTCGTTGCCGAGAGGTCGGCCGACGTGAGTAGGGAAGAGCAAGAGTGGGTCGAGCGGTGCCAGACACAACCCATGGCGTGTGTTGTCACCCGAGCTCGGGCAGCTAAAGTGTCACAGCCTAGTCCTCCGTCTTCAGACCAGCGGAGGAACGATCAACAGGAGGAGGCTAAAGCTGGAGTTGGTTTTAAGAGTTTTGACTCGGCGGCTCTCCCGGGTGATTCAGTATTGGCACCTATGTTGGAGTCTGGAGAGGCCCCAGGACCTGTCACAGCTAGTGAGGAGGTAGGGCAGGAAGAGACTCCGAGGCAGCAACGTTACACACGGAGAGAAAAAAGGGTTGCTCAGTTTGATATTGGGGAAGGACTTGGGTTGCTTCGGAAGCATTTAGACAGGTTGGTTCCCTCAGATATTTGTAAACTGCAGTTGGAGGATCCGGAAGTTCAGAAGTGTGGTAATGGTGCTGTCGAGATCAAACACGAGGACGGGGAAGCATGTCATGTGAACCTGTTGGAGGAGTTTGTGAGGCAACCACCTGAGCAGCCTACTGTCCCTGCGTTGGTCTGCCGCGGCCAAGGTGGAGAAGGAGAGGGGGGCAGTAGGGCACAGGTGGAGGAGAGTAGGGATTGTCATGTCTCGGCGGAGCAGTGGGCGGGGGACACGAGTCTGGTGGCTGTGGAAGCGCTAAAGCACCTGCCTGAGCAGCAGTGTGCAGCACTCCAGCACCAGCTCGGTTCATACCCCACTGGTCGTGCCGAGCCCCTGAGTCTCACAACTCGGGCGGTGCAAGATGTTCCACGGGCAGGTCACGTGAATGTTGAAAGACCGTTAGCCTCGTTGTTTCGGTGGCTCAAGGTGGGCGACGAGGCTTTGGCATGGTTGCCAGGTCAGGGTCGACCCATGGCTGCCAAGGGTGGTGGTCAAAAGGAGGACATTGAGCAGATTGGTGAGGTTGGCTGTGGAGTGGATGTGCCCGGTCGTCACATAGCCTCCCAATGCTGCTCTAGTCTAATGCAACAGCCCTACCATAGACCGACTGTATCTGGCCATGTCTCTAAAAGCGGTGATGCTGAGCAGGCAGATGTCGTCACAAGGAATGCGGGGGTGCGCATGTACGGTATCGGCGGGGAAGCCTTAGCAATAATGAACTATGGGAGTGACTGCACAGGTGGTACTGATTGTCCCTCTCATGACCTGGCTGTTCTAGGGACGAAGGTGGAGAAGGAGGGAGACTACAGGTTAGAAGCTGCGGTCTCGGCTGGGTTGTGGGAGGGCACTAGGCATGTTGTTCGTGGAGACAGTGCAAGGCAGTTGTTTACTAAGCTATGGCAGTACTTTCGCATGTTTGTTGCTTCTCCAGGCCTGATGTACGGGGTAGAATCCGACATGCAGGCTGGAGATCGTGCAAGGCTCAGTTTAATTCCCTACCGTATAAATCCTGCTCGACAGCCTATGGTGCAAGCAGAGCTGGATTACGTGTGGACGAAGGGTCTGAGGGATAAGGAATGTCGTGAGTGGTCGTTGCCTGTAACTTTGCAACCGGTGTTAAGTGGCAAGATTAGTGAGTGTGTTGATTGCGAGAGTGTGTGTGCATTATCCCTGACAGACGCCTATACCTTATCAAGAGTTGACGACACCATAGACCGCCTCGGGGCTGCATCGCCTATCACGAGGGTGGATTTAGTAAAGGGTTGCTGGCAGGTGCCTTTGTCCGAGCGTGCTGGGGAGGTGTGTGGTTTTGTTGTGGACGGGGGTGCCTACCGGGGCAATGTTATGCCTTACGGACTTAAGAATGCACTCGTAACGTTTCAGAACCTGATGAATGAAAGTGAAAAGGACGATGATGGGCTGGAGCATCCTGTTAGTTTCTGCTCGGAGAAGTACAATTCGGCCCAGGGGAGCTGCTCTGTTGTCGAGGAGGAGCTGCTGGTGGTTGTGCTTGCGCTGGGGCATTTCGAGGTCTATGTTCCAGCCTATGGTCCGGTCGTTGTAGTTTACCCAGATCATCACCCTCTCAAGTTCTTGGACCAGTTTCACAATCGGAATATGAGGCTGACCAGGTGGTCACTAAGGTTATTGGTATATAACCTGGACATACGCCATATTGCCGGTTGTGACAACGTGGTTGCAGATGGTCGTTCAAGGGTATATGATCCTGGGTAGATTGACACACGGGTAGCCTCCTGCTTTAGTTTGAATAGTATTTTGCGCTTGGTGCTTGTTGGCTCGCGATTGTAGCCCAGCGTATTGGGTCGTAAAGCAGGAGTTGAGCGTTTGGTATAGAAGAAAATAGGCTGCCCTTATAGTGCAGCCGGAAAAAAAAAACATATTAAAATATAAAAAAAAATCATATAAAAACTCTTTCTTTTTGATATAGATAATTGTATAAGTTTGTCATAGCCTATTGAGTTTGAGTAGTCCACGAACTATCAAACGGCTGAGCTGCTGTAAGCTCGCTCTGGGAGCATGATATTGTGTCTTTTGCTATTGTTGGGAGGAGTTATAAAATGTGATTTTTTTTTTTTTATAAGATGTATTTCAGTGATAAACTCAGCTTTGTTTTAGTGCCATGCGGTCGCTGGGTGTGAGGGGCTTGATGCGGTTCTGTGTGTCAGATTTTAGCTCAGGGTTGAGCAAGTAAAATCTTGGGGGAGGTGTGACGCATGTCGAGTATGAGCATGCTGTACAGAACGCCCAGTCAGGCCCCACTCTCGCTAGGATCGTCAGGGCAGGAACTTTGGCTGTAGTCTGTGTAGAGTTTCCTAACTTAGTTTATGTGAGCCGTTGTACTATAAGTATTATAAATATGTATTTTGTTTTCATCTGAGTCAACGAGTTCTATTTTATATCATTAGTTATAAGTATTGTGTGTGGGACTTATTTGTAATGATGAGAGGAGAGAGAGAGATTACGTAACGGGGGACAGTGAGTGCGCCACGCGGCAGGTAGGCCTAACTCCCTCCTCCCTCCTCCCTCCTCAGCGCGTGGGAAATCCTTTGTCGATCACAAATTGAGAGAGATAAGTTACGTAATGATTGTCAGTGGGCGGTCCTTAGTAGTTTGCGATATGCTCACTAGAGGGCCGAGTATAAAAAGGGAAGTCTCGCCACATATTCTTCAGAACTCATTAGGCAGAGCGACTTCTCATATCCCTTGCTACTATACATATTCTTCCGACTGATGTGAACTTTCTCTACTCTCTGAACCGCCTATCTTCTTCTCTTCCCGACCCTTTATAACCTCAATGATCCCTTTGGTGCAGAGCTAGTCAGCCAAAGTATTATCGCTTGAGTTCTCACGAGATATATGCCTATTAGATAGCCTATTTTGGAAGGGATAACTAGAATAGGATTGATTAATGTTTGTTGCACTCGTATATGCATTTCCCTGTGTATGATTATTCATGTTCCTGTTTTCTGCTGATCTAAGTAATGCTAGACTGGGATAAGGCTACTGGAGTTGTGATTCCCTATGTGTATTAGGTTTTGTTGAACCTGTACAATCGCAACGGAGACTTGGGAAGCCTAGGTGGTCTTTCTGACTGTGTACCTTGTGAGTTTAGCGCTGTGTTGCGAGTGAGGGCTTTTGCCTCTGCCACCCAACACTGTGCTAACTCGTTTGCTTGACTTTGAGAGGATCGCCAGGAGAGAACCAGATACTAGTGATCTGGATCTCTCAAGAGAGCATCCCGTCAATTAACGTAATTTGGCCGCACAGTCTTAAGGACCTCGCTAGGCTACGAGCCGCTTGCTCCGCCATTGTTTCCTAGCCTACTACATCCCAGCTAGACTTTGCTCGGTCAGCAGATACAGCATAGTATTGAAGCTTTCCTTATGTATGTTATTGTTTATGCACTATTGATTTCATGTGTGGCACGCTTAGCTACTTTAGAGATTAGTGGCCCACGAGCACAATCCTAGTAGGCTATTGCCAGTGTGTTGCTTATTGAATTGCTGTTCAAAATCCGATACTTACTTCTCACGAGTATCCGAGAAGCATCTAACTTTATCAGAAGATTCCTTGCTCGATGCTCGAGGACTATTGTTTAACGTAACGTAATAGTGCCGATCCGAAGTAGAGGGTGGAGGACTTCTTAAGTTCTTAGTCAAGGGTGGATTACTTCGGCTTCGGCCAACACTATTCTTTGGTGTTGTTATATTTACTTCTTTGTTTGATTGTTGACCAGACTAGATAACTCCCGTCTCTGTATTAGTCTGTTGTGAAACGCTAGTACCGAGTTCTTGTATACCCCGTTATAGCAGATAGAACTCTGGAGGGTATTGGTGTTTTTTGTTCGGCTGGCAGTACTCTGGGGTTGGGATCGTGTGTTTCCGTTGTGGCAGCGAGCCATACTCGAGTCCTGTTTGAGAGCCCTTGTGTACCCGAGTGCCCGGTCGTAACAAGAAGGAAAGTACACAATGATAGGTAGACTGTAGCTACATTCTCTGCGCTGGCGAGTCCTAGCGAGTAAGCCATGCGGTTCTGGGGGAAGCGGTGAGCGTCACACCCCACCCAAGATTTTTAAGAGGCTCCAACTATGAGCTCTAAATCTGACACGCAGAACCCATACAAAATTCGCCACTCCTAGTCACCCAGCGACAATGAAATGTAAAGCACAGTTCTCTTCAAAATAACACATTATAAAAATGAACAACCCCTCCCAACACAATAGATTAAATTACATAGTTATGCTCATAAGAGCGAACTTCACTAGCCCAGCCTTCTGAGAGGAGTACAACTCAGAATTTCTGCTATAACATACTTAAAAAAAAAATTTAACTATCAAAGAAAGAGTTTTTATAGGATTTTTATATTTTTAATATGTTTATGGCGGCTGCACTACAGGGGCAGCCTAGTTTTTTCTTCTATACCAACACAGCAACTCCTACTTTACGACCCAATACGCTGGGCTACCCACGCGAGCCAACAAGCACCAGACGTAAACATACTAATCAAACCAAAGTAGGAGGCTACCCCTGTGATGATCTACCCCGGGTCTTCCACCCTCGATAAGCAATCTGCAATCACATTCTCAGAACCGGCAATATGGCGTATGTCTAGGTTGTATTCCTGCAAAATTAATGACCACCTGGTCAGCCTCATATTCCGGTTATGGAATTGATTCAGGAACTTGAGGGGGTGATGGTCGGTGTAGATCACCACAACTGGTCCATAGGCTGGAACATACACCTCAAAGTGCCTGAGCGCTAGCACAATCGCCAGCAGTTCCTTCTCAACTACTGAATAGTTCTTCTGCGCCAAGTTGAACTTTTTTGAGAAGAAACTGACTGGATGCTCCAGTCCATCTTCGTCTGATTGCATCAGAACGGCACCAGCCCCCACACCACTGGCATCAGTTGCCAGCTGTGGTCGGCTAAAGTCCGGGGCCCTGAGGATTGGGTGAGTACACAACAGGTGTTTTACTAGCAAAAAAGCCCTCTCACACTCAGGCGCCCACTTAAGCTTTCTATCTTTGGCCAATAGGTCCGTCAGAGGAGCCAGCACAGTAGAATAGCCCTTTATAAAGCGGCGGTAGTAACCAATCATGCCCAAAAACCTCATGATCTGCTTCTTGGTGGACGGCCTGGGGAAGTGGTTAATACCCAATATCTTGTTCTGTGGGGGGCACACCTGGCCCAAACCCACCATGAACCCCAGATACTGCACGGTAGCCCGCACAAAATCACACTTTCCCAGGTTGACCACCAAGTTTGCCTCGCTTAATTTCTTAAATAGGGATTCTACATGTTCACAGTGGCTCTTTAAATCGTCATCGTAGATAATGACGTCGTCCAAGTACACGGTACAGTTCGGAATGTCAGCCACTAACTCGTTCATCAAGCTTTGGAAGGTCGCTGGTGCGTTCTTTAGACCGTACGGCATGACATTACAACGATATGTAGCACCATCCATCACAAAACCACACACCTCTTTCGCCCGTTCAGACAAAGGCACCTGCCAGTAACCTTTTACCAGGTCCACCTTGGTCAAGAACTTGGCCCTGCCAATCTTGTCTACACAGTCATCGACCCGGGGAAGAGGATATGGGTTGGTGGGAGTCAAGCCGTTTAGCCTGCGGTAATCAACACAGAAGCGCACCTTGCCATCCGGCTTAGGTTGCAGCGTTACTGGAGATGTCCACTTTACCGCCCCCTTCTCGATCAGTCCCTGTTGCAACATATACTCCAACTCCGCCCGGAGGGCCAGAAGTTTAATAGGGGGCACCCTATAGGGCACTGATTTGAAGGGTGGGTGGTCTCCGACGTCAACGTCGTGCACCTCATGAGTAGTGAGGCCTGGGTGTTCCGCAAATACAGTAGGGTATAAACAGAATAGGCGCTCGACAGCCACACGCTGTTGCTCAGGTAGGTGTTGCAAAGCCTCATGAGCCGCCTGTCTTGTGTTTCCCGCCCACTGATCTGCAGAAACATGATAATACCAGTTGTCATCCACCTGCGCATGACTGTCCCGTTCTCCTTCTCCACCTTGACTGCTGAAAGTCATCACGGGGACAGTGAGAGATTCAGGTGGGCGCCTCACATACTCCTTCATCAGGTTGACATGACATAACTGATTCCTCTTACGCCTGTCTGGAGTGGCCACCAGGTAATCTAAGTCCGAGAGCTTCTCTGCTACCCTATAAGGACCAGCGTACTTTGCGGATAAGGGGTGACCTACAAGAGGGAGTAGTATCAACACCTCCTGACCCACGTGAAACTCCCTGAGTTTCATCTTGTGGTCGTACCTGTCCTTCATGAGGGCCTGAGAGCCTACCAGATTGCGGCCAGCCAACTCCAGACTACGCAACATTCGTTCTCTACTCTCAAGTTCGACAGCACCATCACTACACTTTAGAACCTCCGGGTCTTCTAGCTGCAATTTGCGAATATCTGAGGGAGCTAGCCTGTCTAAGTGTTTGTGAAACAACTCATGCCCTCCCCCAACATCGAACTTTGCATCCCGTTGCTCTCTCCGTGTATACCGTTGCTGCCTCTGAGTCTCTTTAAGGCCTGCCTCCACACTCTCAGTGACAAGTGGTGGTGCTTCTCCAGACTCTAATAACGGTGCTAATACTGAGTCCCCGAGAAGCGCTGCTGGTACTAGACTCTCCACCGTATCAGCTTTCAGCACCTTCACGTGACCGTTCCTCCGCATATTTGAAGACTGTTGGTTAGGCTGTGACTCCCTGGATGCGAGAGATCTGGTTACAACACACGCCATTGGTTGCACCTGACACTTCTCAACCCACTCCTGTTCCTCCCTACTCACGTCAGCCGGCTCCTCGGCAACGACTAAGGGTGAAACCTTAGAAGCAGGCACCGCAAAGTCATTGCCGAGAAGGAGGTCGACGCCCCCAACAGGCAATTTCTCCACGATTCCCACATCCAGTTCGCGAGTCACACCGTCAACTTCAAGCTCCATTCTAACAAGCGGGTATGACCTAGTTGCATTAACTCCCTGCACCACAACTACCCGCGTCGCGTTTATGGGTCTACCAGTGAAATTCTTCAAGAGTGTCTGAGAGGCACCTGTGTCACGCAAAAGCTGTACCCTGTGCTTCTTGCCCCCCCACTTCACGCAGCCATGCCCTCTATGGTCGCAAAAGGCATCGCGGACAGGGTTCGAGCCTTCCGGATCCTTCTTCACTGGCGGTGCTCCATCCTCTGATCTTATGCATCCAGCAAACACAGAAGACTTCTGGAACACCCCAATGCTGCGAACCAATGACACAGCCGCCGTGGGAGGTCTGCTCGGACAAGCTTTTGACATGTGCCCCTCTTTGTGACAGTGATAACACTCAAATTTCCCCTTGGACTTATACTGAGGTGAAAAAGTCCCCTGACCCTTCTTAAACGGGGCGGTGCTAGGTTTGTGATCAGTCTTGGTGTCATTGCTTTTAAATTTATGTGTGTCCATATTCCGGGGAGGGGGAGGGTAACGCTCCTTAACGCCTACATCGTTTCTCTGTGCAGAGCCGCACCCCCGAATTAGTGACAACCGACGATCAGCCATCTCTGCTGCTTCTACGAGAGTTCTTGGGTTCTTCTCTTTAAGGTTTAAAGTCAAGTCGCCGCCTGTACACTTATAAAACTGCTCTAGAAGCATCAACTGTTTCATCTCATCAAACGTAGTTGTCTTCTCTGATCTGAGCCAGTTTCCCATAGCGTCGGACAGGTCCCGGGCGTGCTCCAAGAAGGTACTGTCTCGGCCCTTAGTCACACCCCGGAACTTTAACCTATATGTCTCGGGTTGTAGCTCATATGCCCGCAGGACAGCCTCCTTGAGCTCCTCATAAACAACGCAGGACTCCAAAGGCAGTGCATCGTAAGCCTTGAGCCCCTTACCTACGAGTCTAGAGGACACAAGGGCCACCCACTTAACTTCAGGACACTGATGCTCCCGGCACTTCTTCTCAAATCTATTGAAAAACTCTGTGACACCAGACTCGTCAAATACAGGGACCAGTTTGAGAAGGTGCGACAGAGACTGATCATGCGCACGGTTTCCAGTACCGAGTCGCTGTCCCGTCATCTCAACACGAGACTTCTCTAAATCCATGTCGGCACAGTATCTTGTAGATTCTAGTTCAGTCCTAAGCTCAGCTTCCCTCGTCTGTTGCTGCATCCTAGCCAGCTCTTTTCTCTCTTCTATCTTAGCTAACTAATTTCTCTCTTCTATCTTAGCTAGCTCTTTTCTCTCTTCTATCTTAGCTAGCTCTTTCCTTTCTTCCATCTGTGACGTTAACCACTCCGTTAGAACCGCATGGCTTGTCCTACAGTGACTCGCTAGGATCGCCAGGGCAGTGGATGGGGCTACAGTTTATGTATTAGAGTGTGCTTTATTTCATATGAAAGCTCGTGTCATGGGCAGTCCAGAAAGGCTCTTTGTTTTCACCCATGTCAAGGCTTTATATATTTAATTGTAAAGTATATGTTTTATCATTAACTAGTAATGATGGGATCTGGGAGAGAGAGAGAGAGAGTAGAACAGAGTGAGAGGGAGCGCGCAGTGTTTTTGTCCCGCTCGATGACGTCACGGCTGGCTGCCTCGTGGGGGTTGGTTGGGAGAGGTCCTTACCATGCAGCTAGCTCCCTTGCTAGTGGCTAGAGGACTTGTAACCGCTTTTTTCCCACGCGCCTCGAGCTAGTGCGAGTATATATACAGTTCCTCGCCACTCTCTCCCTCAGATCTGGTTTCTAGAACGCATCCATCTTTTTCCCTTGCTACCTGTCCTCCGCTCCGCACCTGAGAATCTTTTCCTCTGCCTACCTCTCTCTTTTTCATATCTTTCACCACCTTTTTATTAATATTATACCCCCTCTGGTTAACTCTGCAAAATCAGCTTCATGCTGGCCAGTTGTATTGTGCGTTAAGGTCTGATATAACCCATGTATGTTAGTTGTTAAGATAAGTGGATCACGAAGCATTGGTTGGCTTTCATATTGCCGCTTCCTATAATTATTAGTGTTCTGCTGGATTAGATAATGCTAGACTAGGAGTCTGATATTATAAGGTATTGTTTCCTATGAGTGCTGGCTTTAGGAAAAAGCTGCACGACATACCTGAGAACTGGAGTTGATTGAGTAAATTCTAGTCTGTGTGCCATTGAGAGTAGAGCATGCACGAATGAGGGCTTTTTGCCTATACCATTCTGCACTGTTCTAAGCTCGTTGTTTGTCTTTGAGGTACGCCAGGAGAACGCTTAATACTTCGGTATTAAGGTTTCTCAAGAGAGCTATCTATCTATCTATCTATTGCCTGACGCCGTGATCCCCGAAGGGGTGGCCACGAACGAACCGCCCCCATGCACCTCTGTCCCCAGTCAGTCGACGCCCCTCCCCCCAACCAGCACCGCCTTCATTCATGTAGTTCCTCACTCCATCCTTCCACCTCATATTCGGTCTACCTCTCCCCCTCTGTCCCTCCACCTCGCTCTCGTACACCCTCTTAGTCATTCTCTCGCTTTCCATACGTTCCATATGGCCGAACCATCTCAAGTTGTTCCTTTTCACACTTTCCAGCACATCTACCTCCACACCACACCTCCTTCTTACTTCCTCATTAGTCTGTCTATCCCTCCATGTAATTCCGCACGCACTCCTTAAGTAATTCATTTCCACTGCTCTCACTCTTGGTCTGAGTCTTTCAACCAACGTCCATGCTTCGCTTCCGTAAGTCAGTGTCGGGATTACCACACTGTCATGCAAGGACTTCTTCACTTCCATACTGACCACCCTATTTCTTGTTACTGCTTTTAGCGTTCCTACAACCCTCTTCCCCTGTTGTACCCTCTCTCGCACCTCTTCATCCATAGTCCCATCTTTACTCAACACACTGCCCAGATACTTAAAAGAGTTGACGATCTCCATAGCCTCAAGAGAGCTACCCTTCCCTATAACGTAATATTTGACGCACAGACTTGAGATTTGCACTAGGCTATGCGGCATGCCATGCGCACCAGTATCTCGTATCATTGACTCTAGCTACACTTTATCAGTCACAGTAGACATTAAGTATATTAAACCAATTACTCTTTTTTATGCATACCCATTCATGATTACACAAGCATTTCGCAGCCTAGTTTGATGTATTGAGACACAAACGACTTAGGCTCTTTTTTGTTGATAGGAATACTGCATTGTCGTGGCGATTATTATTGTTGTAGCGTTTAGGATATTCTTGGCCCCGACTGCATTATATATTCTGCCTTTTTGTGTGCATAGCCTGCACGGGCATTGTTCCGCTGCCTGCCTTTTTGGGTTCCATTTCCGATACGAGCATCTTTATAGCATCTAACATTTAAAGAAGATTCCTTGTTAGTGTTGAAGGACTTTAGTGCACTTTCTTTCATGCAGGAGTGCCTGACATTTATTGATTAAAGTAACGTAAGCTGTAACTTCTCTTACCACCTTACTTTGCATACCATAACCAAGCACCTTCGGTTATAGGTAGTAATAGGCTGTTTTCACATAACTTTAAGCCTAGAGTAGACGCACATTTATTGAGAGTTTGATAGCCTATTATTGCATATAGAACTCTGTAGAGTATTTGTGTTCTTTGTTCACTGGGAATATACATCAGAGGTTGGAGCTAGCGCTTTCCGTTGTAACATTTATGCCATTTCTAGTCCAATGAATAAGAGCCCTGATATATTTAAACCCCAGTCGTAACAAATGGCGACCTTACCTAGGATTTGGTGAACCTACATTTATTAGCAGGGAACATTTGTTGTTTTGGAGAATATTTTGCGGGGATCAGCAAGAATAATTTTTTTTCGCTACATAGTATAGCCCTTGAGTATTTCCGAGAATTTTCGTGTGTATATCGAGGTATAAGAGTTTGGGGTGCTTCTTTTCTGAATATTGTGGTGAGAATTTTTTGTGAGCATCATGTCTTATACCGGATCAGAGGAGAATGGAGACACAGTACGTCATGTCGAAATGGAGGAACAGCAGCATGATGAAATGGTTAATCAGGTGAACTGTGAGGAGGATGCTAGGATATTTTTGCAATGGCCTGTTACTGCCGAGCGGTTGGAGGGTATGAATCGGTACGGTCTTCAATGCCTGGCCACAGCTATCGGTCATGCGGTTACTAGCAGCATGACCAGGGATAACTTGATAACGTGTGTACTGGGCAGGGTGACTGGTGAGCGAGATGGGTTGAGTGCTCAGAGCCCTTCGGCCATGCTTCCCCTACACTCGACTCCTAGCCATCCCAGTGGTTTGCCGACCTCGAGTACGCGTCCACAGTTGGGTGGTGACTTGCAGGGTGGGTTGCCCCTGGGGGGACCACCGGTAATTTCAAACATTGTAGCACCTTCACCTTCTCCAGGGTTAACTCCAGAATTATTGTATCAGCTCGAATTAGCTAAGATCGAAGAGAGAAAGGCTATCAGGGTATCTGAGCTTCAGCATCAGCAGCACATAGAGCTAGCAAAAATCCAAGCGGATTTAGAGTTGACTAGGTACTGTGCCGACATGGACGTAGAGAAGTCGCGAGTAGAGGCAACGGGACAGCGACTTGGGGCTGGTAACCGTGTTCATGAGCAGTTTCTCTCGCACTTATTGAAACTGGTTCCGGTGTTTGATGAGAGTGGTGTAACAGAATTTTTCACACGCTTTGAGAAGAAGTGCCAGGAACACCAGTGGCCAGAGAATAAATGGGCAGCACTTGTATCCTCTAGATTAATAGGCAAGGGTCTTAAAGCCTACGATGCGTTACCTTTGGAGTTATGTATTGTGTACGAGGATCTCAAGGAGGCTGTCCTGAGGGCTTACGAACTGCAACCAGAAACGTACCGTTTGAAGTTCCGGGGTGTAACTAAGGGAAGAGATAGCACCTTTTTGGAACACGCCCGGGACTTGTCCGATGCTATGGGGAACTGGCTCCGATCTGAGAAGGTCACAACATTTGATGAAATTAAGCAGTTAATGATGTTGGAGCAGTTCTTTAAGAGCACGGGCGGTGATCTAACTTTGAACTTAAAGGAGAAAAACCCAAGAACTCTAGTCGAAGCAGCAGAAATGGCTGATCGACGGCTGTCGTTGATTCGGGGTTGCGGGTCCTCACAGAAGTACGATGTAAGTGCTAAGGACCGTTATCCTCCCCCTCCCGGTAACAATGACACATTTAAACAGAAGAGCCATGAAACTAAAACTGAATCCAAACCTTACACCACACCGTATGTGAAAAGTCAGGGGCCTTTTACATCACAGTATAAGCCGAAACCGAAATTTATGTGTTTTAGTTGCCACCAGGAGGGTCATAAGGCAAATGAGTGCCCTAGTCGACCTCCTCCGGCAGCCGTGTCTTTTGCTCACGGCATTGGAGTGTTCAAGAGGACATCGGAGTTTGTTAGAGGCATTTCTTCTGAGGTAAATACACTGCCAGTGCAGAAGGATCCGGAAGGCTTATTCCCTGTCCGTGATGCCTTTAGTGACCACAGGGGACTCGGTTGTGTGGAGTGGGGGGGTAGAAGACATGAGGTGAGAATTTTCCGTGACACTGGGGCATCGCAAACACTTGAGAAATTTCACTGGTAAACCTGTCAATACGGCGCGGGTGGTTGTGGTTCAGGGAGTTAATGCGACAAGGTCATACCCGCTTGTAAGAATGAAGGTGGAAGTTGATTGTGTGACTCGGGACCTGGATGTAGGAATTGTGGAGAAGTTACCTGTTGGGGGCGTCGACCTCTTTCTCGGCAACGACTTTGCGGGACCTACTTCTGAGGCTCCACCCTTGGTCGTTGCCGAGAAGCCGGCCGACGTGAGTAGGGAGGAGCAGGAGTGGGTTGAGAAGTGTCCGGTGCAGCCTATGGCGTGTGTTGTCACCGGAGATCCTGCATCCAGGGAGTCACATTCTGGTCAACAATCTTTAGATCAGCGGAGGAAGGGTACCGAGAAGGGGTTGAAAGTTGATGCGGTTGAGAGTTTAGTATCAACGGCCCTTCTCGGGGACTCAGTATTAGGGCTAAATATCGAGTCTGAAGAAGACCCAGTAACTGTTGTGGAAAAGGCAGAGGATGGGCTTAAAAAGACGAAAGAGTTGAAGGAGGACAGTGATGCACAGTCGGGAGATGTGGCAACAAGGTACCCTGACGCGTACCCTATGAGAAATGGGTCGGCGAAGACGGTGGTCCGAAGCTTGCTAGTGTATTTTTCCCGGTATGGTTACCCGCAGGGGATTCAGTCAGTCCAGGGACCCAACTTCACTTCTAGCCTCTTTGTTCAAGCAATGCCGCAGCATGAGATTGTTGGGGTTGTGTCATCTGCGTATCATCCGGAGAGCCAGGGTGTGTTAGAGCGATGGCACTCGGCCTTGAAATCTGTGCTTCGTTGTTGTTGCTTTGAGAGTGGGAAGGATTGGGATCTTGGCCTGCCATGTGTTTTGTTTGCTGTGTGGGAGGTACCTGGGGAGAGTTTGGGATTCAGCCCTAATGAGCTCGTCTTTGGACACCGTGTCAGAGGGCCTCTCCATATGGTTGAAGAAGTATGGGAGGGCGCAGAAAAACCTTGTTCTATGCTCAAGGGTGTCCTCAACAGTCGAGAACGGATGTTGCGCAGTCTGGAGTTGGCTGGCCGTAATTTGACTAGCTCTCAGGCCCTCAGGAAGGACAGGTACGACCTCAAGGTTGAACTCAGGGAGTTTCACGTGGGTCAGGAGGTGTTGATTCTATTGCCCCTTGTAGGTCACCCCTTATCCGCGAAGTACGCTGGTCCTTATAGGGTGGTGGAGGAGCTATCAGACCTGGATTACTTGGTAGCCACTCCAGACAGACGGAAGCGCAATCAGTTATGTCATGTTAATCCCATGAAGGAGTATGGGAGGCACCCCTCTGAGCCTCTCACTGTGCCTGTGATGATGTTTAGCAGTCAAGGTGGAGAAGGAGAACGGGACAGTCAAGCTCAGGTGGAGGATAACTGGAAGGATAAGAAGTTCAAATGGGTGCCTGAGTGTGAGAAGGTGTTTAGAGAAGTAAACCACCTGTTGTGCACTCACCCGATCCTCAGGGCCCCTGACTTTAGCCTACCTTTCCAACTAGCAACGGAGGCTAGTGGTGTGGGGGCTGGTGCCGTCCTTGTGGAAAAGGACGATGATGGGCTGGAGCATCCTGTTAGTTTCTGCTCGGAGAAGTACAATTCGGCCCAGGGGAGCTGCTCTGTTGTCGAGGAGGAGCTGCTGGCGGTTGTGCTTGCGCTGGGGCATTTCGAGGTCTATGTTCCAGCCTATGGTCCGGTCGTGGTAGTTTACCCAGATCATCACCCTCTCAAGTTCTTGGACCAGTTTCACAATCGGAATATGAGGCTGACCAGGTGGTCACTAAGGTTACTGGTATATAACCCGGACATACGCCATATTGCCGGTTGTGACAACGTGGTTGCAGATGGTCGTTCAAGGGTATATGATCCTGGGTAGATTGACACACGGGTAGCCTCCTGCTTTAGTTTGGATAGTATTTTGTGCTTGGTGCTTGTTGGCTCGCGGTTGTAGCCCAGCGTATTGGGTCGTAAAGCAGGAGTTGAGCGTTTGGTATAGAAGAAAAAACTAGGCTTGCCCCTATAGTGCAGCCGAAATAAACAAATTATAAACATAAAAATCAAATAAAAACTCTTTCCTTGATAGTTGAATTTTTTTAGTATGTTATAGCAGTAATTCTGAGTTGCACTCCTCTCAGAATGCTGGGCTAGAGAAGCTCGCTCTTGAGGAGCATAACTACATATAATTTAACCTATGGTGTTGGGGAGGGTTATAATTTTGAAAAATGTTTTGTTGAAGAACTGTGCCAGATATTTTACTGCCGCTGGGTGATGGGAAGTGGAGATATAGCATGGGTTCTAACCATCAGATTTTTGTGAGCCTTGGGGGCCTCTGAGAAAAATCTTGGGGGGGGGGGTGACGTTAGCAACTCCATTAGAACCGCATGGCTTGTCCTACAGTGACTCGCTAGGATTGCCAGGGCAGTGGATGGGGCTACAGTATATGTATTAGAGTGTGCTTTATTTCATATGAAAGCTCGTGTCATGGGCAGTCCAGAAAGGCTCTTTGTTTTCACCCATGTCAAGGCTTTATATATTTAATTGTAAAGTATATGTTTTATCATTAACTAGTAATGATGGGATCTGGGAGAGAGAGAGAGAGTAGAACAGAGTGAGAGGGAGCGCGCAGTGTTTTTGTCCCGCTCGATGACGTCACGGCTGGCTGCCTCGTGGGGGTTGGTTGGGAGAGGTCCTTACCATGCTGCTAGCTCCCTTGCTAGTGGCTAGAGGACTTGTAACCGCTTTTTTCCCACGCGTCTCGAGCTAGTGCGAGTATATATACAGTTCCTCGCCACTCTCTCCCTCAGATCTGGTTTCTAGAACGCATCCATCTTTTTCCCTTGCTACCTGTCACCCGCTCCGCACCTGAGAATCTTTTCCTCTGCCTACCTCTCTCTTTTTCATATCTTTCACCACCTTTTTATTAATATTATACCCCCTCTGGTTAACTCTGCAAAATCAGCTTCATGCTGGCCAGTTGTATTGTGCGTTAAGGTCTGATATAACCCATGTATGTTAGTTGTTAAGATAAGTGGATCACGAAGCATTGGTTGGCATTCATATTGCCGCTTCCTATAATTATTAGTGTTCTGCTTGATTAGATAATGCTAGACTAGGAGTCTGATATTATAAGGTATTGTTTCCTATGAGTGCTGGCTTTAGGAAAAAGCTGCACGACATACCTGAGAACTGGAGTTGATTGAGTAAATTCTAGTCTGTGTGCCATTGAGAGTAGAGCATGCACGAATGAGGGCTTTTTGCCTATACCATTCTGCACTGTTCTAAGCTCGTTGTTTGTCTTTGAGGTACGCCAGGAGAACGCTTAATACTTCGGTATTAAGGTTTCTCAAGAGAGCTACCCTTCCCTATAACGTAATATTTGACGCACAGACTTGAGATTTGCACTAGGCTATGCGGCATGCCATGCGCACCAGTATCTCGTATCATTGACTCTAGCTACACTTTATCAGTCACAGTAGACATTAAGTATATTAAACCAATTACTCTTTTTTATGCATACCCATTCATGATTACACAAGCATTTCGCAGCCTAGTTTGATGTATTGAGACACAAACGACTTGGGCTCTTTTTTGTTGATTGGAATACTGCATTGTCGTGGCGATTATTATTGTTGTAGCGTTTAGGATATTCTGGGCCCCGACTGCATTATATATTCTGCCTTTTTGTGTGCATAGCCTGCATGGGCATTGTTCCGCTGCCTGCCTTTTTGGGTTCCATTTCCGATACGAGCATCTTTATAGCATCTAACATTTAAAGAAGATTCCTTGTTAGTGTTGAAGGACTTTAGTGCACTTTCTTTCATGCAGGAGTGCCTGACATTTATTGATTAAAGTAACGTAAGCTGTAACTTCTCTTACCACATTACTTTGCATACCATAACCAAGCACCTTCGGTTATAGGTAGTAATAGGCTGTTTTCACATAACATTAAGCCTAGAGTAGACACACATTTATTGAGAGTTTGATAGCCTATTATTGCATATAGAACTCTGTAGAGTATTTGTGTTCTTTGTTCACTGGGAATATACATCAGAGGTTGGAGCTAGCGCTTTCCGTTGTAACATTTATGCCATTACTAGTCCAATGAATAAGAGCCCTGATATATTTAAACCCCAGTCGTAACACATCTTAGCTATCTCGAGCTGAAAGAGCATCTCTGGGGTCAAACCTTGAGGAGGAGGAGGAGATGCAATGATGTTAGAAATACCCGGTGATCCCCCCAGGGGCAAACCACCCTGCCAGTCACTACCCACCTGCGGAAGCGTGCTCAGGGTCGGTACTCCAATAGGAGGATTGGGAGTCGAGTGAAGGGGAGGCTCGGCCAAAGGGCTCTGAGCACTCAACCTACCTCATACGCCAGTCATCCCACCCAGCACACACGTCATCAGGTCATCCTTGGTCATGCCACTAGTACATACATGACCGATAGCTGCGGCTAAGCACTAGAGACTAGCTGCGGCTAAGCACTTGAGACCGTACCGATTCACACCCACCAACCGGTCGGAAGTAACAGGCCATTGTAAAAAATTCCTTGCATCCTCCTCACTGTTCACCAACTTAACAACCTGCCCATGCTGCTGCTCCTCAGCTTCTACATCACGTACTGTGTCTTCATCCTGCACTGATCCGCTATAAGACATGATGCTCACTGAAGATTGTTCACTTTGATACACAAAAAAGAAGTATCCCAAACTCTTATACCACAATATTCACAATAAAAATTCTCGGAGACCGCTTAAGTGCTATATTACTTTGCTAAAAAAATAATTCTTGCATGTCCTCAAAAAATATTCCACAAAATCAACAAATGTTCACTGCCTAAACTGTGAGAAAAATCTGCACAATAACCTGCAATTATATGTCAGTTCACCAAATCCTGAGCTAGGTCGCTATTTGTTGCGATCGGGTCTCGTATAAATCAGTGGCTCTTATACATTGGACTAGACTGGCATAAATGCAACAACGGAAACGCTAGATCCAACCCCTGATATATAATCCCGTCGAACAAAGAACACATAATACCCTCCAGAGTTATATCTGCGATAGCGGGGTATCTTAACTCTCAGTATCTATGTGCTTCTACTATAGGCTGATGTTCTCTGAAACAGCCTATTACCTATAACATATGGTTGCTTAGTTATGGTACACAAGGAAAAGATAGTTAACTTAATTAAATCACAAGAGTGATCTAATGCAAACAAGAAGAAGGTTTACTTAACGTTACTCTAATCAATAATATCTGTCACTCCTTTATGAAAGAAAATGTTGTAAAGTCCTCAAGCACCGAACAAGGAATCTTCTGAATAATGTCGGATGCTACTAAGAAGAACGTATCGGAAATGGAACCACAAAAATAGCAGGAGGCAGGACAATGCATGTGTAGGCTAAATACACAAAAAGGCTGGACCTATAATGTTATTGGACACAAGAATATTATAAGCGGTGCAACAGTAATAATGCTCGCCACGAAAAAGTAGTACTCCTATTAACAAAACCGGTCTATGCTGGTTGTGTCTCTCTACAGCAACCTAGACCTCAAAATGCTTGTGTAGAAATAATGGGTATGCATAAAAGAGTACAAGGAGAAAAGGAGAGAGGCAAAACGGAAAATTAGAGAAGCAAAAAAAGATGCAAACGAAAGGTGGGGCCAAAGGCTGAGTGAGAATTTTGAAGAACGAAAGAAGATGTTCTGGAAGGAGGTAAATAAAGTAAGGAAAGGAGGACAAAAGAGGGAAGAGTCAGTGAAAGATGAAAATGGAGAATTACTAGTGGAACCAGTTGAAGTGAGGAAAAGATATGCTGAGTATTTTGAATCTTTGTTAAATACAAGAGATGGAAGAGAAGCAGTGATTGAAGCAGAGGTGGATGGAGATAGGTTACCCAGGCCACCCAGGTGGCAGGGAATGAATGAAAGGATTGAGGAAAATGAGGTGAAAGAAGCAGTGAAACAAATGAGAGCGGGAAAAGCAGAAGGTTTGGATGGTATTGCTGTGGAGTGTATAAAGAAGGGTGGAGATGTGATAATAGATTGGTTGGTGAGACTTTTCAATGTGTGCTTTGTTGTGTCAATGGTACCAATAGACTGGAAGAGTGCATGACTGTATTGTGCCGTTGTACAAGGGGAAGGGAGATCGGCAGGAGTGTTCAAGTTATAGAGGTATTAGTTTATTGTCAGTGGTTGGAAAGCTGTATGGCAGGGTGTTGATAGAGAGGATATTAAAGTGTACAGAAGTTGCAATAGGAGAAGAACAGTGCGGTTTTAGGAGGGGAAGAGGGTGCGTGGATCAGATGTTTGCAGTAAGACAGTTATGCGAGAAGTATTTAGAGAAGCATAAGGAGATATTTTGGGCTTTTATGGACTTGGAAAAAGCATAATATTATGATCGTGTGGACCGTGAAGCAATGTGGAAGGTGTTAAGGATTTATGAAATAGGAGGAAATTTGTTAGAAGCAGTTAAGAGTTTTTATGAAGGGAGCAGAGCATGTGTGAGAGTAGGAAATGGTGAGTTGAGTGAATGGTTTGAGGTAAAGGTAGGTTTGCGACAGGGTTGTGTAATGTCACCATGGCTGTTTAATATGTTTATGGATGGTGTGGTGAGGGAGGTGAAAAGGAGAACTATGGGAAGAGGATTGGGTTTAGTAGGAAAGAATGGTAGAGATTGGGAGTTGAATCAGTTGCTGTTCGCTGATGACACAGCATTGGTGGCGGATTCTGATGAGAAACTGCAGCGGGTAGTCAAAGAGTTTGGTGTGGTTTGTGGAAGGAGGAAACTGAAGGTGAACGTCAATAAAAGTAAAGTAATGGTGTGTAATAGGGAAGAGCATAGGGTGAATCTAGATGTGAGGCTGGATGGGGAAATATTGGAACAAGTAGAGTGTTTTAAATATCTAGGAGGAACGATAAGCAGGAGTGGAGGTATGGAAATGGAGGTAAAACAGAGAGTGTGTGAAGGAAGGAAGGTTTTCGGAGCAATGGGAAGTATGTGGAAGACGAGAAATCTCGGAGTGAAAGTAAAAAGTGCACTGTATCAAGGAATTGTTGTGCCAACAGTGATGTATGGGGCTGAGACATGGACTCTGAAGAAAAAGGAGAAAAGAGGGCTGGATGTGATGGAGATGAGCTGCTTGAGGAGTATGTGTGGAGTTACTCGTAGAGACAGATTGAGGAATGAAGAGATACGTAGGAGAGTGGGGCAGCAGGAACATTTGTCAGCCAGAGTGGACAGAAGGGTGGTCATGTTGAACGAATGGGAGATGAAAGGCTTACAAAGAGAATATGTGAGTCAGGTACAAGGGGAGATAGAAGGGCAGGAAGACCCCCATTGAGATGGAGAGACTGTGTAAGAAAGGCTTTGGATGATAGAGGAATGACTATAGATCAGGCAGGGGAAGTGGTGGTGGACAGGAGTGAATGGAGAATGCTTGTGAATAGTTGAGTGAACACGTGGTCATTTGGAGTAAGGGGTCGGGCGCAAGTTCGACTAGATAATAGTCCATCAGGCGCCTGGCCCGGGGGGACGATTAATATGAAGGGTGTGCCTGGAAGTGTGGTGGGAGGGCTTGTGGCTTTGGCTCCGCTGCATGTCTGCCTGCCGAGATCGGAACCTCTCCGGGTGGTCAGGGGCTGGGGGAGTGCTGGAGCGACCTTGGTAACCCTGGTCTCTGGGTCTTCTCCTGGGTGACCTGGATGTGTGTGAGTTTGTGTTTTTTATCTGTGTTTATTTTTTGTTTTATGTTGTTTTTGTGTTTTCCCTGTTCTTGCTCTGTCTTGAGTCGGCTACCCCCAAAATGGGGATTGGGCCTGAACATATAGATAGATAGATAGATAGATAGATAAAAGAGTATATGATCTAATCCAGCTAATGTCTACCCGGGTTAATAAAGTCTAGCTGGGATGCGCAAAGTACAGAATTCTGGTGGAGCAAGGCAGCTCCTAGCCTAGTGTGGATCTTGAGTCTGTGCGGCCTGATTACGTTAATATGAAGGGGTGCTCTCTTGAGGATTCTCGATCACAAGTATCGAGTATCCTCCTGGCGACCCTCAAAAGTAAAAGCAAATAGAGGTAGAACAGTGTTGGGTGGATTAGGCAAGCAACCCTCACGCACTACACAGTCTAAACTCCAAGGTACACAGACAAAAGATCCACCCAGGTAACCCACAGAATCCGTAGTGTCGTGCAGCTCAAAAGTAGCCTACACACAGTGAAAACACCACCATCAAGGTACCTGATCCCTAGTCTAGCATTATTTAACCCTGTAGAAACATTAGTGATTGATGGAGACAGTCCGAGCAATACAATCTCCCAAAAAGACAATGACTATCTTCAACCTTAGCCTAGTACATAGGAAATGTGAGATCCAGCATATAATACAGTCTGGCCACCAATTCAAGGTGTGGAGGACCAGAGAGGGATTGATATTAATAAAAGGTGAGGAAGTAGTGGAAATGATAGAGGCAGTAGAAGAGAAAGATTCTAAGACAAGAGTGTGGAACAGTTCAAGGGAGATGCTTAGAGTATGCTGTCTGGGACGGATCTGACCAGGATATTTCCAGGGACCGCATGGGTGGAGCCCCAGTTCGCAGGAATGGCACGAGGGCGCGCGACAGTCACCCAGTAAGCAGCCGCCTAGTAGGCCGTGTTAGGCAGGAGGCAACGAATCCCGCGAGGCCTATGTAAGGGGGCCGGCCACGCGCCACACTCACCACCAAGTCACACCACCTGGTCTCTCTCTCTCTCTCTCTCTCTCCCGCTCGCCTTCCCATCATTCAATTACTTAACACAATACTTTCAATTTACTAAATAAAATAGAAAGGATTGTGACAGACGAAAACAAAGAACAGTTCTGAACTGTCTGCAACACAAGCTTTCTTGAGAAGGAAAGTACACAATGATAGGTAGACTGTAGCTACATTCTCTGCCCTGGCGAGTCCTAGCGAGTAAGCCATGCGGTTCTGGGGGAAGCGGTGAGCGTCACACAATGCACACAAAAACTGTAAACTGTGGCACAATAACAAGCATACAGAGATGATAAACCCCTAGCTGTTAATCTGCCAGGTGGCAGAGGTCTAGCCGGAAGGATATAGGCTTCGGATACCCGGGCTGAGCCACCTGCTCTAGCCTAGGGACGTTCCCAAGTCTGTGCACCAAATTACTCTAATTGAAAGGGTGCTCTCTTGAGAGACTCAGATCGCAAGTATCTGACTCTCTCCTGGCGACCCTAAAACAAAAGCAAGACGTGCTAGCGCAGTGCTGAGTGGACTAGGCAAGGGCCCTCACACAACACAACACTAGACACACAAGGACAAAGACAAGAAAATGCCCCCAGACTCCCACGGGTATCCTAGTAAAGTCGTGCGGGTCCACGGGACTCGCACCAGCAGACTTTACTTAAAGGATTGCAAAAAGCCTCCCCTCCGGTCTAGCCCCTGCTAACCTGACACAAGAACACACTAGCAAACATGAAACCACCAAATATGAGACAACAAAAAAGCTTCCTAGGTCTCATTAACAATTACGTCTCTGCATAAAGCCCAAAATCCTATCTAGTTATCTGAGAGCTCGTCGTTAATACAATAATAGATATAAGGTCAATCAAGGGGATGGGATAACTAAATAGATTGGTGAAGTAGTGGAAGGAAGGTATACAAAGTAAGAGAGAAAGTTTCTAAGTGGGGTTGAGAGGGATAGATATCAAGGGGGTCCGAAGGGTACGACAGTGAGGTGAGCTCTGAGTCTTGAATCTGTCTGGACCCCGCCTAAGGCATGCAGAATACATCCCATGCTTGGTAACACTCAACACAGTTGCCGGGTCAAAATCCTCTACCCCGTGCGTGAGTCGAAACTAAGCCTAACGTTGCAATCAAATGCATATGGCAACGCTTCAGGCTCGTCCCAAGCTGGCAAGCGAAGCAACGTCCCAAGCCGGTCTCTCTCTCCCGCTCGTCTCCTCCCGCCCTCACTAGACTTACATCTTATATATTATAATGAAACAATCAACTATCGAGAATAAAATATACTAAGATGCGTTGGTTAAGAATAAGGGCAGCTACAAGCTGTGAAACAACATAAGAATATCCCAGACATTAGTTACGTTGTCGTAGAATATATACTAAGGAAAAGCCTGCCGGCTGGCTGCCGCCAGCCGGTTTCTAAACGGCTGGGCAGCCGACGCGCGCGCATACCCGCACGTGGCTACTATGCAGAAGCGTCACACCTCCCCCAAGATATAAGACCCTTGACTAAGTTCTTCATATCTAACAGAAAGCTTCTCATAGTACCACACACTGTTGCGACACAAGGCACTATATATAAACAAATAAAAACTGTTGCGCTCCACCGAGCAAGTTCAACTAACTTAGCGACAATAAGCGAAAACATTCAACTTAGATACTGCTACAACATCTTATACAAAATTCTACACGTTATAAAAATAAAGAGTTTTTATAAGGTTTTTGCTTTTTTTTAATTTGTTTTTTTCGGCTGAACTACAGTGACAGCCTATTTTCCTCCACACTCAACCCTCAATCCTGTGGCAGTCTAACCAACATCATCCACCCTTGATAGATAATCCGCTATCACGTTATCAGAACCGGCAATATGGCGTATATCCAGATTATACTCCTGAAACATAAGTGACCACCTGGTCAGCCTCATATTCCGGTTATGAAACTGATTCAAGAATTTCAGAGGGTGATGATCGGTATAAACCACTACGACTGGTCCGAAAGCAGGAACATACATCGAAGTGCCTGAGCGCCAGCACTATCGCCAGGAGTTCTTTTTCAATTACAGAGTAATTCCTTTGTGCACTATTGAATTTTTTACTGTAAAAACTCACTGGATGTTCGATACCTTCATCATCTGTCTGTAACAAGACAGCCCCAGCCCCTACGCCACTGGCATCAGTCGCCAGCTGAAAAGGTCTGCTGAAGTCCGGGGCCCTGAGTATGGGGTGGGTACATAACAGGTGTTTCACCAAGGAAAACGCCTCTGCACACTCAGGAGACCACCGGAACTTCTTGTCCTTAGATAATAAGTCAGTTAAAGGTGCCAGTACAGTCGAATAGCCTTTGATGAAGCGACGATAATAGCCTATCATACCTAGAAACCGCATGATTTGTTTCTTAGTCGTAGGCTGGGGAAACTGATCGATGGCTTTCATCTTTGTCTGTGGAGGGCACACCTGACCCATCCCCACCTCGAACCCCAGGTACAAAACTGTGGCTTTGACAAAATCGCACTTACCCAGGTTTACCACCAAACCTGCTTCATTCAGTTTATTAAAAAGCTGTCCGATGTGAGCACAGTGACTGTTAAAATCCTCGTCGTATATTATGACATCATCTAGGTACACCGTACAGTTGGGAATGTCGGCTACAATGTCGTTCATTAATTTCTGAAACGTTGCAGGGGCATTGGCATAACATGGCAACGATATGTGGCACCGTCCACCACAAACCCACACACCTCTCGCGCTCGCTCAGACAAGGGCACTTGCCAATAACCCTTAACCCTGGTGCACTATCAAGGGTGCATTTGGGCAACCAACGCATGCGCAAAAACGATTATTTTCATGCCACTCAGCCCTGGCGGGCAATATCTTGGTTCTCGGACTGCGCCAGGGCAGTCTGAGGCATGCCTCGATGGTGAGTAGACCTACACCGCTCCAGCTCCAGCTCAGCAAGTTTTCCGGTTGCATTGGTGCAACCCCGATAGGAAGTAATTACCTTTTGTGTTTATGCAATACTTGCATATTTAGGCAGATTGTGAGCCATATATAGTAACTAGGTCTATGATATTTCGACCGTATATGCATGTAAGCCTAATCTAACAGGATCGGCCATATTGGTTTGGGTAGGGTAGGCCTATGCTGGACTAGAGGCTCTGAAACCTGATAGGAAATATTTCCAATTTTGCAAAACTTTCACATTTGATGCTGGCATTTGAATATATTGTGGCTATATATATTTTGTTAATTAAATATGATAGAATAACTTACTTTTGCCTAAAACCTGAGAGTATACTAAGGAATGATAGATTAATGTTGTGTAGGAAGGATAATGAAAAATACCAAATGGTTATGGAGATATGGATTTTTAAAGTGGCAGTAACAAATGTGCAACAGTGATAGATGAATATCTCACTTTTGGAGCGATAGTGATCCAGGGCAAGGTCTATCTTAGTGAGGAACTTGGCTTTTCCTATCTTATCCACACTGTCATCCACGCGAGGGAGAGGGTAGGCATTTGTGGGGGTTAAACCATTCAACCTGCAGAAATCTATACAAAACCGCACCTTGCCATCTGGTTTGGGCTGCAGTGTGACGGGGGACGTCCACCTTACTGCACCCTCAGAAATCAGCCCACGTTTCAGCATATAATCCACCTCTTCCCTAAGTGCTGGTAATTTAATAGGGGGAACACGGTATGGCACTGATTTAAAGGGCGGGTGGTCCCCAACATCAACATCGTGCACCGCTTGAGTAGTGAGGCCAGGATGCTCCGCGAAAACAGCTGGGTTTGAATCAAACAAGTGCTGCACAGCTACACGCTGTTGCTCAGGCAGGTGCAATATCAACTCGTGAGCCACTTGTCTAGAATTCCCCGCCCACTGATCCGCGGAAACATGACTATCCCAATTATCCTTCCCCGCAGCTTGACTGTCCCTTCCTCCTTCTCCACCACGATCGCTGCAGATCAACACCGGGACAGTGAGAGGCTCCGAGGAGCGCCTCACATACTCTTTCATCAGATTTACATGGCAAAGTTGGTTCTTTTTCTTATGATCAGGAGTAGCTACTAAATAGTCGAGATCAGAAACCTTCCTTACAACCCGATACGGACCAGAATACTTGGCAGACAAGGGGTGTCCCACCAGAGGCAGTAGTATCAGTACCTCCTGATCTACTTCAAACTCCCTCAGCTTCACCTTCTGGTCGTATCTGTCCTTCATCTGAGCTTGTGAACTCTTAAGGTTCCGACCTGCTACCTCCAAGCTCTTTAGCATTCTCTCACGGCTTTCAGCTACATACTTTAGAAGCGAGCATGGCTTTGTGACTCCCTCCCAGATCTCCTTGACTATGTGGAGGGGCCCCCTGACCCTGTGTCCAAAAACCAACTCGTTCGGGCTAAATCCCAAGCTCTCCCCAGGTACTTCTCTCGCAGCAAATAAAGCGTATGGGAGACCTAGATCCCAGTCCTTCCCATTTTCCATGCAATAACACTGCAACATACTCTTGAGAGTCGAGTGTCACCTTTCCAAAACTCCCTGACTCTCGGGATGGTAGGCAGATGACACCACAGACACTATCCCATGTTGCTGCATGGTCTGCTTAAACAGAGCAGAAGTAAAATTGGATCCCTGATCAGACTGGATCTCCTGAGGGTAGCCATAACGAGAGAAATAGACAAGTAGGTTTTTGACAACAGTCTTAGCCATCCCGTTGCGCATGGGGTAAGCATCAAGGATACCGTGTTGCTACATCCATTACAGTTAGTAAACATTTATTGCCGGCACTAGTGGGGGGCAATGGGCCAACCATATCGATAACTACTTTGCTGAAGGGCGGCCCAATGACAGGGATGGGTTGTAACGGGGCTCTCGGGATGACCTGATTGGGTTTCCCAACAACTTGACAAGTGTGACACTGTGACACCCATGACACAATACTCGCCTTTAACCCAGGCCACCAGAAAAGCTTGCTCAGAGCTGCCTCCGTCTTACGTGCCCCCAGGTGCCCTGCCAAAGGCACATCATGAGCTAATCTCAATAAGCTCTCACGGCACACCCTCGGTACTACTAACTGGTCCACTAATCCTGACCCGCCATCCCACTTTTTCTTGGGATCCTGATGTCTCCGATACAAGATCCCCTCGGACAAGAAAAAATCACCAGGCTGCGCATCCCCATCGCTCTCCAGTTCGATACCACCATTACCACACGCCCTGACTTCAGGATCTTCCAGCTGCAAGGAACATATATCAGCAGGTGCGAGATTATCCAAGTTCATCTTAAATAATTTATTTCCACCTCCAATGTCCCGCTGAGCCATCCTTTCCTCACGCTGCGCATAACGATGCTGTCACAGAGTCTCTTCCTGCCCTGCACCTGCACTAGCGGTGACAGGCCCCGGGGCCTCTCCAGACTCTAACATAGGTGCCAATAATGAGTCACCAAGAAACACTGTTGGCTCAAAACTCTCCAATTGACCAACACTTCCCGTTTTCTTGTGACCTTTCCTCCGCGGTTTGATAGACTGAGGTGGTGGCTGCACGGCTCCGGATGTCTGAGAACGCGTCACAACACACGCCATGGTTTGTACGCTACACTTCTCAACCCACTCCTGTTCCTCCCTACTAACGTCGGCCGCCTTCTCGGCAACGACCAAGGGTGAAACCTTAGAAGCAGGCACCGCAAAGTCGTTGCCGAGGAGGAGGTCGACGCCCCCAACAGGCAAGTTCTCTACAATTCCGACATCCAGCTCCTTCGCCACACCACCCACCTCCAGCTCCATCCGCACCAGCGGGTAGGACTTCGTAGCATTCATCCCCTGAACTACCACCACCCGAGCATCGTTAATCGGTCTACCAGTAAAGTTCCTTAACAAGATCTGAGAAGCCCCAGTATCACGCAATAGCTTAACTCCTCGCCTTTCGCCAGCCCACCTAACAAAACCATGCCCTCTATGACCCCCAAAGACGTCGCGGACAGGGTTCGAGCCTTCCGGACTCTTGAACACAGGCTGTGTCCCAACCTCTGACGAACTACCCTTGGCAAACTCAGAAGATATAGGCGACACCCCTATGCTGCGGGCCAATGACACAACCTTGTTTGGTGGCTTGTTCGGACAAGCATTTGCAAAGTGACCCTCCTTGTGACATGCGAAGCACTCTTTACTCTTTGGTTTCCCTTGGGAGTGGGAGGTACCATTAGACTTCTTATACGGGACGGTATTTGGTTTATGTTCAGTTTTATTGTCAGTGCTAGATGGTTTTGTGTATATATGTGTATCAAAATTCTTGGGAGGGGGAGGGGTACGATCCTTTGCACCCGACTCACTCCTAGCTGCTGCTCCGCACCCTCGAATAAATGACAGTCGGAGGTCAGCCATTTCTGCTGCCTCCTGGAGAGTTCTAGGATTTTTTTCCTTTATATTTAATGTTAAGTCCCCGCCTGTGCACTTAAAGAACTGCTCCAAGAGAACCGCTCACTCAACTCCTCAAAAGTAGCTGCCCTCTCAGAATGCAGCCAATGTCGTAGTGCATCAGACAAGTCCCGGGCGTGTTCTAGGAAGGTACTATCCTTGCCCTTAGTAACACCCCGAAACTTCAAGCGGTAAGTTTCCGTTGTAACTCATAGGCCCGTAGCACAGCCTTCTTTAGCTCAGCATAAACTACACAGGACTCTAAAGGTAGTGCATCATACGCTTTTAGCCCCTTTCCTAGGAGTCTTGATGAAACTAATGCTGCCCACTTTTCCTGAGGCCACTGGTGTTCCTGACACTTCTTCTCAAATCGCATAAAAAACTCAGTCACACATAATTCATCGAACACAGGAACTAGTTTAAGCAGGTGCGACAATGATTGGTCCCGATGTCTGTTACCTCCCCCAATATTTCGCCCTGTTACCTACACTCGAGAGATCTCCAGCTCCCTGTCAGCCCGATACCTAGTAGACTCTGCCTGCAGTTCAGCCTCTCGTATAGCTGTTCTCTCTGCAGCCTCAGCCTGCACACTAGCCTGTCTTTCGGTAGCCTCAACCTGAGCTCTAGCAACCTCAGCCTGAACTCTAGCAACCTCAGCCTGCACACTAACCTGTCTTTCGGCGGCCTCAACCTGAGCTCTAGCGGCCTCAACCTTGGCCATCTCAAGCCGAAACAACAAATCTGGAGTCAACCCTTGAGGAGGGGACGGTGCATTTAATGGAGAGGGTCCCTGTGATTGAATTCCACGCTGCCATTGACCATCAACTTGGGGGTATGTACTAAATTCAGGCACCCTGACGTTTGATATGGCGGTAGAGTGGAGGGGGGGCTGGGGACCGGGGCCCCCAGTCGCCTCTCCACCCAGGTCTCTCCCTTCTAAACCCAATATCAAAGTCCTCAGCTGATCTTTCCTCATGCCACTTAAACCCTGGTGACCCAGAAGACCTGCCACACACTTTAAGCCATACTTATTCAGCTTCAACACCCTGGCAGCAGTAAGGGGCACTGCTAAAAATCTTCTAGCACCCTCCTCGCTATCGACTAGCCACTCCACAGGTCTTTCTCCCTCCGAGTCCGTATCGTGACCTGACCCATCACTGTGTTCTGATGTATTAGACATGTTTGTATACTGCAGTAATTATCACGGTTATAGAATGTGCCTTATCTCCTATGCAAGTATGTATATACTAATGTTATTTAAAGTCTTTAATGTGTTATATTGGTTGCTCCAAAAAAAAACTATGTCCACTGTATTCCGCTAATCATAAGGAATCTCAAAACAAATGATCACTATATTCCTCTGTTCAGTAAATCCTATGCAAGGTCGCCATTTGTTACGTCCTGGGATATATAAACACTGGGCTCTTTCTATTGGACTAGGTATGCGGCAACAAGCAACAACGGAAAACGCTAGATCCAACCCTTATCTATAAACCCAGGCAACAAACCACCCTAAACCGTCAAGAGTCCTGCCTGGACAACGAGGTATCGTATGACTCGGTTACAGGGTGCACGCACTATAGACTGCTGATAGTCAAGCAGGCTATATAAAAGATCACACAATTAAGTTGACTTAAAGCTTCAAGGAAAAGATAGATAACGGAATTAAATTGCAGAAACAATTTAATAACAAACTAGAAGAAAGTACATTTAACGTTACGTTAATTAATACAACTAATCACCCCTGCGTGAAAGAAGGTGAAAGCAAACAGTCCTCAAAACATCGTACCGGTAGACAAGATGCGGGTTTCTAAACTGCATGCGGCTACTGTAGGATCTGATGCTTAGCAAAGAAAGTACGTTACGGATTTAGAGAACTCTTAACTCATAAGCAGGAATAAATACTAGTGATAGGACCTACAGTGTATAATGGCATAGATATAATTAAATAAAGGCAGCATCTCGCAACATAACCACATACAGGTGTGCTTCTCACTCTTAGTCAGGCAAGCCTGCTCGGACAGAGTCTCTAAGCCCCACCCTGACTCACAATGCTGATAAATACGGTAAACTGTGGCACAATAACAAGCATACAGAGATGATAAACCCCTAGCTATTAATCTGCCAGGTGGCAGAGGTCTAGCCGGAAGGATATAGGCTTCGGATACCCGGGCTGAGCCACCTGCTCTAGCCTAGGGACGTTCCCAAGTCTGTGCGCCAAATTACTCTAATTGAAAGGGTGCTCTCTTGAGAGACTCAGATCGCAAGTATCTGACTCTCTCCTGGCGACCCTAAAACAAAAGCAAGACGTGCTAGTGTAGTGCTGAGTGGACTAGGCAAGGGCCCTCACACAATACAACACTAGACACACAGGGACACAGACAAGAAAATGCCCCCAGACTCCCACGGGTATCCTAGTAAAGTCGTGCGGGTCCACGGGACTCGCACCAGCAGACTTTACTTAAAGGATCGCAAAAAGCCTCCCCTCCGGTCTAGCCCCTGCTAACCTGACACTAGAACACACTAGCAAGCATGAAACCACCAAATATGAGACAACAAAAAAGCTTCCTAGGTCTCATTAACAATTACGTCTCTGCATAAGGCCCAAAATCCTATCTAGTTATCTGAGAGCTCGTCGTTAATACAATAATAGATATAAGGTCTATCAAGGGGATGGGATAATTAAATAGATTGGTGAAGTAGTGGAAGGAAGGTATACAAAGTAAGAGAGAAAGTTTCTAAGTGGGGTTGAGAGGGATAGATATCAAGGGGGTCCGAAGGGTACGACAGTGAGGTGAGCTCTGAGTCTTGAATCTGTCTGGACCCCGCCCAAGGCATGCAGAATACATCCCATGCTTGGCAACACTCAACTCAGTTGCCGGGTCAAAATCCTCTACCCCGTGCGTGAGTCGAAACTAAGCCTAACGTTGCAATCAAATGCATATGGCAACGCTTCAGGCTCGTCCCAAGCTGGCAAGCAAAGCAACGTCCCAAGCCGGTCTCTCTCTCCCGCTCGTCTCGTCCCGTCCTCACTAGACTTACATCTTATATATTATAATGAAACCATCAACTATCGAGAATAACATATACTAAGATGCGTTGGTTAAGAATAAGGGCAGCTACAAGCTGTGAAACAACATAAGAATATCCCAGACATTAGTTACGTTGTCGTAGAATATATACTAAGGAAAAGCCTGCCGGCGGGCTGCCGCCAGCCGGTTTCTAAACGGCTGGGCAGCCGACGCGCGCGCATGCCCGCACGTGGCTACTATGCAGAAGCGTCACAGGTGTAAACACTTATGTTGGTTAGTGAGATATGTGATTGGGAATTAACGTTAACGCTACTATTATGTACTTAACTATTGTAGTTGACTGACTTATGGACGAAAGCAACTCTTAAGTAATTGGGTTATGATAAAAGTAATACTATTGTTTTATATTAATACTTACGAGTTCTTTCATTTAAGTAATTTTAATTAAAGTACGAGTTATTTTAATTAAGCTTACATTGCTGGTAAGAACAAGAACGGTGATACTATTGTCTCATATTAGTAACATCGCCTTAGACTAACATGGCTGTTTTAATGTTACTTCTAGTGATTTCCTAAGCTGAAGAAAATTCTTTTAGCTTCAAAATATTATTTTTGCTTTTCATATTATTTGAGTAAGACCTGAATCGAATCTATGAAGCGATCCTGTAACTTAATGTACTCATAATCAAACCTCAATGTTACGTGGTTAAGAACATACATTTATCTAATTATTAAATACATATCTAACTTTTTATGTGACTTTGATATTAATCCTGATAATAATAATATAAAACTATTAACGTAAGACAAGAACCAAGAATAATAATACATTAAATATAAATAAAAGGACACATAAGAAAACTAGCTATTCATTTCAAAAAGGGTAAGAGACAGAAATATTCTTACCTTAATATTTATCTTTCAAGACTTGATATATAATTTTAATAGTCCTTCTTTAGATATAACTTATTCGGTTCATAACCATAGCCTACTAAGCTTCGGTTAAATAATAATTCTTTATAAATACTACATGACTTAAATTAGTTTCAGTATTTTTCCATAATTGAGAGTATCAGTCAATAAAGTATACCAAGTCCTAAGATCCAAAAGGAAAGGAAGCAACAACAGGAAATAACATATTAGATTTTACTTTCGTTTTGCCTTCAGCTGACTGATACCTTACTATATATCTCTGTGATATCTAGTTTCATCAAGTTAACCACTTGAGGATCAAGATACATAATATATATATATATATATATAATATATATATAGTAGTGTGTGTGTTCGTGTGTACCTGCACTATATCATCCTTAATTAAGCTAGTATTTTCAGTTACATTTTACCCCATATAGGCCACATTAACAGGCCTTCTCTCTCTCTTTCTCTCTCTTGCTCTCCCCATTTCTCTCTCTCTCTCTTTCTGATTATTTTAAACTTCGCCTAGACAAACATCTTGCCTCAACTGCAACTGACTGTGTGTATAAATGAATAACTTTATTTTCCCCCCTCAGATTCATCAAGGATTATTGCATATATAAATTCCTAAGATGTGGCTCTCTTTTTTCCAGATACACGAGAGTTAACTTTTAACTGTATTATGTTACTAACCGAACTGTCCCCTACTAACATTTCCTAATCCTGCCACGGACATTAGTTCCAGGGCAGTAGTTCCTTTCCCATTTTCCCTTACCACTCTAAACCACTGTTTGAACACTTGATCATCAACATTCTGGAGGACAAGCAGCCTAGAGGGGTCGCTAGGCCTGTTGTTGCTTGATTTCCTTTGTACTTTGTACTCTTATGTACTTTGTACTTTGCACTCTCTCTCTCTCTCTCCCTCTCTTCATATATATATATATATATATATATATATATATATATATATATAAATATATATGTGTGTGTGTGTGTGTGCCCTGCACTTTGTCATCCTTAAGCTCGCATTTTCACTTACATCTTTTCTCCATAAAGGTGACACTAACCCGCCTTCTCTCTCTCTCTCTCTCTCTCTCTCTCTCTCTCTCTATCTCTCTGTCACCACCACCAGAACACGTAAACCTCCCGTACAGGCTTGTCACTTCGGTCCTTCCTGAAAGGCCGGGAAAATGCTGAATGGTAAATGTTACGTTGCAGATATTTTCTACTGTCACTGGTCAGCATGTCCAAAATCACCGCTACTGGAGAGAGAGAGAGAGAGAGAGAGAGAGAGAGAGAGAGAGAGAGAGAGAGAGAGAGAGAGAGAGAGAGAGAGAGAGAGAGAGAGAGAGATAATTCGCCTTCTAACTAAACCAAGATAATAGGTATGCGACCTCTGCGCCACTAGGATAGTATGTTTCCCATTAGTCTAATAGGATGTACAATGGTTATTTAATAAACCCCACCCACACAAAACCATCAAGGTAATGAGCAACAAGTAGTCTAAAGGGGGTATCACACTGGGCCAATTCTCGTCATTCTTCAGCAAAAAATGGAGCTACCGCCAATCTTCAGCACTAATCTCACCATTTGATGGAGCTAGGATGCTTCCCGCACTGGGTGGGAAGCTCCATTTTTTGATGGAGGTAGATTGTCAGCCTCTTTACAGCTCGCATTTAATCTCCTTGATATCTCAAGTATATGACGTCGAAATATATAGTTTGCTACATAATTGTGTGTTTTGATTGTGAGAAGGGCTGTGGATAGACATAAACTAAGTGAATTAATGCTAAAATAGCTACACCACTTGCAGCTAAATAACCACTTCATATACCTACGCCACGGCGATTGGTATGAAACGAAAACATTCAGTTGTGTAGTAGGAGGAACTGTTTTTCAGATGCCTATTTACTAAGAATCATTGAACAATATATTTAACCTAGCCTAACCTAACCTAGTATATTAGTGGACTATTTATGAATGTAAAATGTAAAAATATATTGTAACATTACCAAATTATTGAGATAAAGACAGGTCTACCACTCATACACAGGATTATAGCCTACCAAGCATTCTACAACCTCCGAAAAGTTCAAAATATTTCCTCATATATGCTCCAAATATAAAACATAATCACGCAAACTTGTAGATTGAGTCATATTGAAATATAATTGTCGATATATCCATATTACTCTAAATTATTGGTGAAACAGCACAATATAAACGATCGTTTAGTGCCGAGCTAACGACAGGGGCTCCGTCAGGCTATAGTCTATATTTTGCGAAAAACTTCCTCATAGCTACTTATATAAGCTTCACACTAACCTAAAAAACATCCACTGGAGAAACATTCAATCAGAATCAAAACTAGTACAATTTCACCAGCCGTTCCAGTTACGGTATATCACGAAACACAAAAATATACCCAATCTGTTTTCTTATAACTAACCTAAAAACATCCACTGGAGATGCAGGGTATCGATCCCCGTACTTCTCACATGCTAAGCGAGCGCTCTACCATCTGAGCTACATCCCCACACGAGTTACTGAGGAGCTGGACGGGTGAAACTGACTCGTGGTTCCCTGCTTCTCACTCCGTTAGGGGATTATGCGGAGGGTTTCATTAGAATCATTGGTAGCGTTATGTGCAGGGACTATGGGGAGATTAGGAGAGGAGCGTATGATATTAATTTGTGTTAAAAGTGTGCTTTTGTATATTCAGTAGTACATTTTGATTTTAATGGAGAAACACTAATAGTTGACGATATTCAAGTATGGGTGTGATGGTTGAAAACAAAAGATGAGTGCGTGAGAGAAGTTAAAATAGAGCGACTCGAAAGAAGTGTTCGCTTCCTTTTTTTTTTTTTTTTTTTTTTTTTTTTTTTTTTTTTTTTTTTTACAAAGCAAGGGGGGGGGGGGGATGGCTCCTTTGACCAGGGAGCAAACATATTGAGTAAGGACTCGAGAGGTGTAAGAGGAACACATAAGAAGCTTTAGTATCAACGTTAGTTTAAGAGAATAAAGGCTAGGTGTGGCATGATCGTGAAAAGTCCAGAGTAAGAGTTGTGAAAATTATTATGTTTAGGAATGTATGTGGAGTCTGTATAAGCGATATTATAAGGAGCGAATATCCCTATATATTACTTTTTGTTTTTTCTATGTGAATGAGGGAGACAAAAGGCATAACCGTCTGCAGTGAGTGCCTCCCCCAGATTTCAAAGAGTGACAGGGCCGAAATCAAGGGACGTTGGAGCTAAAATGCCTGGACACATAGAGTTTGAAGCAATTTAAGTCATAGGAAGTGGGAAAGACTGATTCTGAGAGAGTTCCAGAGCTCGGCAGTTGAATAGAAGAAAGTCTGAGAAAAACGTTTCACTCTTGGGTTCGAGAGTTGCACAGAGTAGGGGTGGGATTGTGTTGCAAGGCGGATACTACGTACCCTACGTAGAGGAGGTGGTATACAGTATACTAGCAATAGAATAGTATCAACTATTCTGTCGAAGTTTGTGGAGTTCAGAAATCTGTCTACCTATATTCAATATACAAAACATATGATTACTGCTGCTGTATGTGTTCAATGGCCATTTAGTGGTGTATCATAGCTGTGTCATGTTACAAATTATGGATATTCTTGTATTTTTGTTTTTTATAAACATTGTACATTGGATATGAAGGCTCTTTATGATGAAAAGGTTCATCAAAGTACCTGGTCTAAATATATCTATAAATTGTAATTATGTATAAACTGTAATCTTTGCAGACCAAATAAAATGTTTTCAGTTTCAGTTTGTACATACTTGTATATAGTGACCCACAGGTAAAATAAAATTAATCGAGGAGACGATCATTTTCGTTTACATTTCACGATTTTATTTTATTTTATTTTTTTCAGGGGCGTGTGTATAGTTCATTATATATAATGTATTTTACTTGCCAGGAAAAAGAAACGCGGAACTTCATCTTGCAATTTCCCAGGGTGTACAAGAAATATATTAATCAAGTGTATTAATTATTTCTTCATAATTTTATACGAAACATTCAATCAGAATAAAAACTAGTACAATTTCACCAGTCGTTCCAGTTACGGTATATCACGAAACACAAAAATATACCCAGTCTGTTTTCTTATAACTAACCAAAAAACATCCACTGGAGATGCAGGGTATCGATCCCCGTACTTCTCACATGCAAAGCGAGCGCTCTACCATCTGAGCTACATCCCCACACGAGTTACTGAGGAGCTAGACGAGTGAAACTGACTCGTGGTTCCCTGCTTCTCACTCCGTTAGGGGATATGCGGAGGGTTTCATTGGAATCATTGGTAGCGTTATGTGCAGGGACTATGGGGAGATTAGGAGAGGATCGTATGATATAAATGTGTGTTAAAAGTGTGCTTTTGTATATTCAGTAGTACATTTTGATTTTAATGGAGAAACACTAATAGTTGACGATATTCAAGTATGGGAGTCATGGTTGAAAACAAAGGATGAGTGCGTGAGAGAAGTAAAAATACAGCGACTCGAAAGAAGTGTACGCTTCCTCTTTTTTTTTTTTTTTTTTTTTTTTCTTTTTTTTTACAAAGCAAGGGGGGGGGGGGGGGGCATGGCAGCTTTGACCAGGGAGCCAACATATTGAGTAAGGACTCGAGAGGTGTAAGAGGAACACATAAGAAGCTTTAGTATCAACGTTAGTTTAAGAGAATAAAGGCTAGTGTGGCATGATCGTGAAAAGTCCAGAGTAAGAGTTGTGAAAATTATTATATTAAGGAATGTATGTCGAGTCTGTATAAGCGATATAATAAGATATAAGGAGCGAATATCCCTATATATTACTTTTTGTTTTTTCTATGTGAATGAGGGAGACAAAAGGCATAACCGTCTGCAGTGAGTGCCTCCCCCAGATTTCAAAGAGTGACAGGGCCGAAATCAAGGGACGTTCGAGCTAAAATGCCTGGACACACAGAGTTTGAAGCAATTTAAGTCATAGGAAGAGGGAAAGACTGATTCTGAGAGAGTTCCAGAGCTCGGCAGTTGAATAGAAGAAAGTCAGAACAACGTTTCACTCTTGGGTTCGAGAGTTGCACAGAGTAGGGTGGGATTGTGTTGCAAGGCGGATACTACGTACCCTACGTAGAGGAGGTGGTATACAGTATACTAGCAATAGAATAGTATCAACTATTCTGTCGAAGTTTGTGGAGTTCAGAAATCTGTCTACCTATATTCAATATACAAAACATATGATTACTGCTGCTGTATGTGTTCAATGGCCATTTAGTGGTGTATCATAGCTGTGTCATGTTACAAATTATGGATATTCTTGTATTTTTGTTTTTTATAAACATTGTACATTGGATATGAAGGCGCTTTAAGATGAAAATGTTCATCAAAGTACCTGGTCTAAATATATCTATAAATTGTAATTATGTATAAACTGTAATCTTTGCAGACCAAATAAAATGTTTTCAGTTTCAGTTTGTACATACTTGTATATAGTGACCCACAGGTAAAATAAAATTAATCGAGGAAACGATAATTTTCGTTTACATTTCACAATTTTGTTAATTTTATTTTTTTCAGGGGCGTGTGTATAGTTCATTATATATAATGTATTTTACTTGCCAGGAAAAAGAAACGCGGAACTTCATCTTGCAATTTCCCAGGGTGTACAAAAAATATATTAATCAAGTGTATTAATTATTTCTTCATAATTTTATACGAAACATTCAATCAGAATCAAAACTAGTACAATTTCACCAGTCGTTCCAGTTACGGTATATCACGAAACACAAAAATATACCCAATCTGTTTTCTTATAACTAACCTAAAAACATCCACTGGAGATGCAGGGTATCGATCCCCGTACTTCTCACATGCTAAGCGAGCGCTCTACCATCTGAGCTACATCCCCACACGAGTTACTGAGGAGCTGGACGAGTGAAACTGACTCGTGGTTCCCTGCTTCTCACTCCGTTAGGGGATATGCGGAGGGTTTCATAGGAATCATTGGTAGCGTTATGTGCAGGGACTATGGGGAGATTAGGAGAGGATCGTATAGGAACATAAGAACATAAGAAAATGGGAGTCTGCAGAAAGCCGATTGGCCTAAGCAAGGCAGATCCCTGTAGATATTAATTTGTGTGTTAAAAGTGTGCTTTTGTATATTCAGTAGTACATTTTGATTAATGGAGAAACACTAATAGTTGACGATATTGAAGTATGGGAGTCATGGTTGAAAACAAAAGATGAGTGCGTGAGAGAAGTTTAAATAGAGCGAATCGAAAGAAGTGTTCCCTTCCTCTACTTTTTTTTTTTGGTGTGTTTTTTTTTTTTACAAAGCAAGGGGGGGGGGGGGGGCTTACATGGCAGCTTTGACCAGGGAGCAAACAAATTGAGTAAGGACTTGAGAGGTGTAAGAGGAACACATAAGAAGCTTTAGTATCAACGTTAGTTTAAGAGAATAAAGACTAGTGTGGCATGATCGTAAAAAGTCCAGAGTAAGAGTTGTGAAAATTATTATGTTAAGGAATGTATGTGGAGTCTGTATAAGCGATATAATAAGATATAAGGAGCGAATATCCCTATATATTACTTTTTTGTTTTATATGTGAATGAGGGAGACAAAAGGCATAACTGCCTGCAGCGAGCGCCTCCCCCAGATTTCAAAGAGTGACAGGGCCGAAATCAAGGGACGTTCGAGCTAAAATGCCTGGACGGACACACGGAGTTTGAAGCAATTTAAGTCATAGGAAGAAGGAAAGACTGATTCTGGGAGAGAGTTCCAGAGCTCAGCAGTTGAATAGAAGAAAGTCTGAGCATAACGTTTCACTTACGAATTAGCTTCGTTTTTGCTCAGAGGTATATGAAGCAGTATATAATGACAAGTCATATGATATTATATATTTAGATTTCAGTAAAGCTTTCGACAGAGTCCCTCATGAGAGATTGATGAGAAAGGTTGAGGCACATGGAATAGGTGGGGCGTTGTTAGGATGGATTAGGTCATGGCTAATTGGTAGGAAACAGAGAGTCAGCATAAATGGTACCAAGTCAGAATGGGGAGCAGTCAAAAGTGGTGTCCCCCAGGGATCTGTATTAGGTCCTTTGTTGTTTATTATATACATAAATGACCTTGATATAGGTATAACTAGTAGGATAAGTAAATTTGCAGACGATACCAAGATGGGGAGAAAATTTATTCAGATAGAGATATAGAGTGTCTGCAAAGGGATCTAGATACCTTACACGAATGGTCAGTAAATTGGCAGATGAAGTTTAACATTGACAAATGCAAGGTATTAAAGATAGGGAAGATGCATACAAATGTTAAATATAAACTAGCTAATATGGAATTAGAAAACTCAGACTGTGAGAAAGATCTAGGTGTGTTTGTTAGCAATGATTTGAAGCCTAGAAAACAATGTAGTATAAGCGTTCGTAACAAGGCAAACAGGATTCTCGGGTTCATAATCTAGGAGTACAAAGGAGTACAAAGGAGTACAAAGGAAATCAAGCAACAACAGATCCAGTGACCCTTCTAGGTTGCTTGTCCTCCAAAACACTGAGGATCAAGTGTCCAAACAGTGGTTTAGAGTGGGTAAGGGAACATTGGAAAGGGAATTACTGCCCTGGAACTAATGTCCGTGGCAGGATTAGGAAGTTAGTAGGGGACAGATGGGTTAGTAACTGAGGGGGGGATAAAATAAAGTTATTCATTTACAAACGCAGTCAGTCGCGGGTTTGATGCGAGATATTTGTCTAGGCGGAGTTTAAATGAATCAACGGTGATGCAGTCTATAACGTTTCGGGGAAGCCCATTCCACAAGTTGACAACTCGATTGAAGAAGAAATTCTTAGATACGTGAGAGATAAAAGATTTACCAATAATTTTGCAACCGTTTCCCCGCGTGTAATTAGATTGGTCGATAGTGAAGTACTTACTACAGTTCATATTGTCGATGTCTTTGATGATTTTGAACACTTGAATTAAGTCGCCTCTTAATCTGCGCTGGGTTAAAGGAAATAGATTTAATTCTCTAAGACGCTCTTCGTATGGTTTGTTCTTTAGGCTAGGTATCATTTTGGTAACTCTACGTTGAACTCGTTCTAGCTTGTTTATATCTTTTTGGTAATAAGGGCACCAGGATTGAACGCAGTATTCCAGAAGAGGGCGGACTAAGGAATTGTAAAGGGTTAGGATAACTTCTTTGGATTTATGCTCAAATGACCTGCCTATAAAGCCAATTATTTTGTTTGCCTTCTTAACAACTTCTGAACATTGTTGACTCGGTTTTAGGTTACTCGATATTGTTACTCCCAGATCGGTTTCTCTGTTTACATTCTTAAGCTGAGTGCCATTCATCGAATAGTTTGCTTTCTCATTTAGGTATCCGATATGTAGTACTTTACATTTATCCGCATTGAAACTCATTTGCCAAATTTGGGCCCAACATGACAATTTATCTAGATTGTGTTGCATATCGTCAACTTGTTCTTTTGAGAGTACGCTATTTGCAATTTTTGTATCGTCAGCAAATTTTGAGATTGTACAGGTGAGACCCTCATCTATGTCGTTGATGTAAATTAGAAAGAGAATTGGTCCTAGTACCGATCCCTGGGGTACCCCGCTACTTACATTGGTCCATTTTGATGCCTTACCGTTTATGACTACTCTTTGCTTTCTGTCGCTGAGCCAATTTTCTATCCATTTCAACACACCGTCTTGTATTCCATGCGCTTTTAGTTTTAGCAGTAAACGTTTGTGGGGAACTTTGTCAAAGGCCTTTTGAAAATCAAGGTATATAATATCTACAGCTTTACTCTCATCGTAGAGGTTGAGGATATCGTGGAAGAAGTCTAAGAGGTTTGTTAAACAGGAACGTTTTTTACGAAAGCCGTGTTGAGTATCTTTAAGTATGTTATTTTCCTCTAAGTGATTTACGAGTCTGTCTCTTATGACCGTTTCTAGCATTTTACATACAACTGAGGTTAAGCTAATTGGACGATAGTTACTGGATAGGGATTTGCTGCCTTTTTTTAATATCGGTGTTACGTTGGCTAGCTTCCACTGATCGGGCATAGTTCCAGACTGCAAGGATTTATTGAATAGTAATGTCAGTGGTTTAGAGAGCTCATCCTTAGCTTCCTTTAGAACTCTAGGCGAGATTGTATCAGGTCCAGGCGTTTTATTTACCTTGAGTTTATCTAAACAATTCAATACTTCTCTCTCTGTAACGGTGATATTGCTTAAAACATCTGAATTATCAATCTGAATCGGCGATGGTGTAGGGATATCACTGAGGTCTTCTGTTGTAAAAACTGATGCAAAGAAGGTATTGAGGGCATTACTCATTTGTTCTTCGTCTTTGGTGTATTCTCCATTTTCATCGACTAACGGTCCAACAGTTGAAGTAACTACTTTTTTCTTTCTGATATAACTATAGAATTCTTTCGGGTTTGTTTTACTTTGATTCGCAATATGTAACTCTAAGGTCTTTTTACTTTGCTTAATTAACTTTTTGGCTTTGCGTCGTAGCTCTACAAATTTCAGCCGTTCTTCGTCATTTTGTGAGGATTTTAATCTATCATTAGCAAATTTTGTTAGCAAACAGGCAGTTTGAAATATCTTTATTCCACCATTTGGGCTTATTATTATGGCCTGGACGCCGAGTTTTCGATGGTATGCAGTCTTGCACTGCTTTTAGGTAAGTGGCTTCCAATAACTTCCAAGATGTATTTATGTCGTTATTGTGAATTAAAAAGCTCCAGTCAGTTTCTTTAAACATAGCTCTAAGTTTAGGAAAGTTTGCTTTCTTGAAATTAGGGACTTTTTCGATGCTACTATTTGGTTCGTTACTAGTAAAGTTTAAAGTGAAAGTTATCGTATGATGGTCGCTGTTACTGAATTCATCACCAACATTCAAATTCTCTATTAATTCTTCTTTTGTTGCAAGTACAATGTCAAGAACGTTATTACCACGGGTCGGCGTTCCAACAAATTGATAAAGCGAACTCTCTTGCAAGTTCGTATACAAGTCATGTCCGGAGTGTGAAGTAAGAGTATCGCCCCACTTGGTCACAGGTAAATTAAAGTCACCAAAAATTACGGTATCTTGTGAGTTACTTACATCTGCAATTTGTTCGTAAATTTCTCGGTCAGTTTGCACTGATTGAGCTGGAGGTCTGTATATTAATGCAAGTATTATTTTGGTACCTTTATTATTCTTTATTAGCACAAAAGATGCGTCGACGTTCACAATTTGAGGTTTTGACAAGAGGGTAGGGTTAAGACTTTCTTTGATATAAAGTAAAACGCCACCTCCATTTCGATTTATTCGGCTTTTCTCAAACATTACATAACCGGGAAGTGAATACTCTGCTAAAAAGTCTCTATCTTCTGTATTGAGCCAAGATTCTGTTATGCCAATCACATCATAATTTTCTGTAAACACTAGCTCCTCTAAATCTGAAAATTTATTGCGTATGCTACGAGCGTTTGCATAGAAAACCTTAAATTTGTTATTTTAGAACTCACGGAACGCGCTTTAATAATATTTTTGGTTCTTGTCGGATCTACATTTATGTTCATGGCTGTCCTCGGTCCTCGCTGTCTCCGGTCCTTATCGCTGGTGGTCCTCGGTTGCCTCTGTGTTTTTCTTGGCGTTGGATGATTTATGTCACTGCTGCTTCTTCTCGGATGGCGTTTTTTGATCCATGGCTGCGGACTGCTTCGTGTAGGAGACGACCCATGCGTGCTGAACCCACAGGGTTTAGATGAGTGCCATCCTTGCGGAACAGAGTAGGCTGGTTGTAGAAGTTGTCCCAGAGGTTGATGAATTCAGTGTGAAGGAGTGTGAGTAACAGAACTGCTGATGTTATCTTAAAACTTTACTTGTCATTAGTGAGACCCCATGTGGATTATGCTGTTCAATTTTGGTGTCCTTATTACAGAATGGACATAGATTAATTGGAGAGAGTACAACGTAGAATGACAAAAATTATCCATAATATTAGAAATTTTCCGTATGAAGAAAGGTTGAAGAAATTAGGCTTACATTCGTTAGAGAGACGCCGAGTTAGAGGGGATATGATAGAGGTATTCAAGTGGGTTAGTGGGATTAATAAAGGCGACATGAAAAATGTACTAAAGCTCAGTGATTGCGACTCGTACAAATGGTTTCAAATTAGATATATTTCGTTTCAGAAAAGATATAGGCAAATATTGGTTTGGTAACAGAGTTGTAGATGGGTGGAATAGGCTACCAAGTGATATAGTGGGACCAAGAACGATAGGGAGCTTTAAGATAAAATTAGATAGGCATTTGGACGAGATGGGTTGGGTGTGAGGGGGATCTGCCAGGTGTGGGCCAATCGGCGTTCAGCAGACCCCCGCAATCTTGTGTTAATCCCTGACCATTTTGGTGGGGGCAGTACTCAAGGTATTAGCGAGTTGGGCCTATAATTGGGCCTTGTAATTGGGGTTGGGTTGTAATTGGGCAGGGATCTGCCTTGTATGGGCCGATCGGCTTTTTGCAGACTCCCATTTTCTTGTGTTCTTATGTTCTTAAAACATAGCAACATTAACGTATAGATTGGGTCCTATTACACAAAGTTTGTCAATATCAATCCATATTATTCTACAGTTTAAGTGAAACCACTGTTCAGCCTACGCCACGTGGCGGCGATTGGTATGAATCGAAAAAGTTCAAAATATAAAATTTAATTTCCTCATATAAGCTTCAAATTTAAACACAATTACACTAACGTGTAGATTGAGTCATATTGCATTATAATTGTAGATGTAAATTCATATTACTATACATTACAGTATAGGTGAAACGGACCAATATAGGCTAAGGTCGGGGATGTTGTTATTGTTGTGTCGGAGACTCACGCAGCCAGGACGCTTGGCGTGTGTCATAGAATTTGCCGGCGCTACTGACTGGAAACGGAGACTGGAGATTGGAGAATGACGAGAATTTGACCCAGTGTGATGCCCGCTTTAGCCTCAGTGCATGGCTCTCCCTCCATGTCTATCAGGCTACTGTCCACGTCAGTGGTGTGCTGTTTGTTTCCCTCGTGTTTAGCCTCATTTGTTTTCGTGCCATTTAGGTGTCGATTTTTTTCCTGGCGAGCGATAGTGAGCCTGTAATTTTAAGAGTAACCGGCCAGGACATTTTTCTACCGAAAAATGTACACATTTATCTTGAAGAGGGATCTAGGGGGTGTTTTTTACAACTTGATGGAGGTCTAGGGAGGAAACTAAAAATAAATAAAAATATAAAACAATAAGCAAATAAATACACCCATCACCCCTTAATCCCTCCAATACCAGCGACGGCGAATCGCCGTCAGTAGATAAGTCACTCCCCAGTCCCAGCGACGGCGAATCGCCGTCAGTAATGTACTTTCCTTGTAACTGCTTGTACAAGCCTGTACCTGGTACCACAACCTTTTGAGCACTGCTCTCGATATGGCAGCACTTTTCAGCTTATATAAGACCCACTGAAGGGTGGGAGAGCCAGTCTTGCCTCATCTCTTGAGGTGGAAAGTTGTTCTCTCTTGCCATTTTGGCCACAGTGCTTGGTACTGCAGGGGACTTTTATTACTGTATCCTACAGTAGAGTACAGGTTAAGACACCTATATCAAATTCGAAAAGGATAACTGCACAAATTTCTGCCATTTCAGCTGCCTGGGAAATAAAATTATTTTGTTTGTGATCAAACACAAACATTATGCACTCTAGCTAATGTTGCAGATCCAGTTTGCTACCTCACACATACCAATGACATCGGAGAAGGGAACGGTAAAACAACAACGGAAAATACCAACACCCCTCCCTAGTCTTCTGAGGATGACACTTCACATCTACAGTAATTGAGCAAGGAGGCCCTGATCGACACTTTACACTTTATAAATAATTCTTCACTTCACGAAAAATCATCAGGTCCTACCAAAATGAACGTCAACTACTATTAACCCGTGGAGCCCCGGCTAGTTTTGTAATGTTTGTTCACCAGAACCCGGCCGGTTTTCAAAAAATGGTTTTATTCCAGAAACAATAGCGAATGGGTTAGGAATGAAGGGAAAACCACGAAAAACCGCTCAAAAAGCTTAAAGAATGGTCCTACAGAGCCCCCGAAAACGTATTTTACAAGAGTAAAAAATTGAAGGCAATTACCCCAAAAAACCAGGTTATTGCGCGCTCACGCGCACGCACGTGGACTTTGAGAGCTTTCAACCATCGGCACGGTTGCGTGGGATACGTACACAGTTCCCATACAAATCTGAGCCCTCTCGAGTGGCTACACCTGAGGTTACGGTCAGAGCAATTAGGGTGACTCGTCAGACGCGTCGCTGGGGCTGTGCGTTACATACATCGCCGACGCGTCAGACGCGTCGCTGGGGCTGTACGGGTTAAACAAAATAGAAATATTAATAGAGGTAATCAACTTCATCGGCGTCATCGCTGCAACTGACATATACATGAAAGATTCAGATGTGGTAACAAATTCATCCAGTACTTCTCTATATAGAATAGACAAGAACTTGGCAACTCATGTTCTAAATCAGAATATTAGAACAAATAGTGGAGGTCTGAGAAAACAAAAGAAGGTAAGAAAGACCTTCCACCAAGACCCGGTTAACAGGCAAGGTCCCCCAGATCCTAAACAACCTTAAGAACCTGGGACAAGCACCAACAAAACAATAATGACAACAGAAAAAGCAGTAATAAGTACAGGAACGAAACAAATAGCAACAGAAAAAATGCAAATAAAAGGATATACAATAATAACAGCAGAAGCAATAACATTTACAGCCACCAAAACAACAATAACAACTGGATAGTGCCCCTGAGAGGACAAGACTCCAGCCAGTACTGTAAATGGTTTTGCTGTTATGGCCACAGTGATGACACCTGTCGGAACAAGGAGTGTGATTATTGTTGGCGATGTGGCTGTTGTTCAGAGCAATGCAGAAATCAAATAAGAGACGAAAAGAGAGGTCAAAATATATTGTCTGCTTGCGTACAGGACATACTGAATATGTCTGCTATTCAAAAGCTGCAGAATTCAGGCAAGAAATGATACTTAAAATAATATTAGTTGAACAGTCACACTCAAGCATCCCCCACAGCCTGTATCCGACCTTACCACTCTTGCATAACCTTACATCCTGGCATTAGAGTGGCCCAGTGTGGAACAGTCCTCACCAACAGTATGGTTTCAATCACCAGGCCATGCCATCAAGGGAGACAAAATCGGCCTGATATCCTGTCTGTTAATGCCTGGGGTTTTCTTATGAACTTACTGGAGCTAACACACAGTTAGATTCTTAGACATATCATTGCTTCATAGGTACAGTGGCAACATTCCCAAATGAAACTGCTGTAACTACATTCGCAAGGAGTCCCAGACGATGTCACTGGATATGACATGACAAGCCAAGGTATACATGGAGGAGGCATTGCTGTGCGTTATAAGGATAATCTGCAAATGCAGCACCAACCAGTTCAAGTACCAGAGAGAATGGCGATTATGTTGTTCGGGGTTGCACTAGCAAACTAGCAAATGGTCATGCCGTTCTTCTCTCTGCGGTGTATCGACCTCAGTGGAAAGGATATGAGCCTTTGAATATCCTCTCATAAAGCCTATACAATATTATGGAAGCACACAATAACCAATACATTATGATCGTGGGAGACCTGAATCAACATCTCGTCCAGAGATTATTTGATGATCTACTGGTAATATAAGGCCTCTTCAATCAAGTCGTCTTCCCCACACATAATATACGTGGTATTGTGGACCCAGTTCACACTGATCTACACAATAGCATAATCTTCTTTTGACCTCTCGATAAAATTGGTTCATCAGATCAGTATGCAGTCATTTCCAAATATTATGTAACAGTTGCACTAGATGAAGCAAACCAGAGAGAGACTTGGCTATGGGAGCATGCCGACTGGACCTCCATAAAACACACGTTACAGAACACCATATTTAATTTAGTTGTATATACAGTATATATTTACATATTATTTATTTATATATTAATATTGTTGTAGGGGGGGGGGGGGGGGGTTATAGCTACAGGGAAGAAGGAGACGGAGAATGGTAGAGGGCCCTTTCTATATGTCCGGGACAAAACAATTTTCACTGATAACTTGAAACTGCTTTGCTGCAGTTTTAGCCTCTTGTCACTAGCTGGCATTTACAATTTCACGACTATTGGGAGGGAGAAGGGGAAAAAAGGGGAGAACCTAGATGAAGGTCGAGTCAGGAATAGCAGAACAGAGGGAGATATAGGAACATGGAATTACTATAGTGGAAAACAATAATGAACAAGATAAACAGAATGGGAACTGAATAACTTGGTGAGATAGAGAGAAACAAAGCCAAGGGTTGGAGAGAAAAGGGGATATTATGCAGTGGTCTGTAGCAAGGGGAGATGGACATGAAAAGGAGAATGGGAGAGGGCCCTTCGTTAATATCCGGAAAAACGTGGAATGCTAAATGTTATTCTGCTGGTATTGTCTGCAGGTATTGTGTAGCCGATCACACGCACACAGACACAGACACACACACACAGTCACACACACGCACACAGACACACACACACACACGTTAACAATATCGCTGGAAGAAGGGGAACGGGGGGGAGGGTGTGGGTGAAAAGGGGTAAAAGGGTAATTGAAAACAAATAATGAAACGGCAACAAAACAGGAGAATACATACAACAAATAATAGTAATTAGATAAGAAGTGCAAATGGAAAACAAGCGGAAATGGGTAGAGGGTATAGGAAAATAGAAGACATTGAAAGCAGGTTGAGGAATGGGGTAGATAATGGAGTTGATAAGCAGAATCTATGAGGGGAGAATGGAAACCAAGAATACACAAATTAATAATAAGGAAGAGAATAGCAAAAGTGGGGGAGCAGACGGGAAGAAGAACGAGGGATGGGGTCAATATGGGAAGGGAGGCGATAAACAAATGAAGAAGGAAAGGGCAGAATTTAATAACAAGATGAAACAAGGGACAATATGGACACATCCAATATAAGCTGTATAGGCGGGTGCATTGATATATTAACACCTCGTGGAGAAACAAAAAACGTAAACGCCATGATTAGTTAACCCTTAAAGAGCAGCGCCCGGTTATAGCCAGGCACCAATTTGCAGAGAGTTAGGAGCATTATTATGTCTTTTAAAGGGTTAAAATCGAGTGAAAATGGGAGTGCAGCGGGCCACACGTCCGACTCCCAGGGCCTACCGCCGCCCACTGACTCACCCTCCCTGTGTTCTCGAGAGGCCGGCAGTGTAGCCAGTAGTGAGCGTAGCTGGGAAAAATATACCGCTATACGCTAAACTCCCACGTTACTGGTACCACTGTATGAGAACCACGAGTGCTACGTAGCTCGTTCTGGACTCATTTTGAAGCTTTAGCGCCTATTTTTGTTGCAGAATAAATTTCTTTTCATGCAGATACTTGATTTATCATTCAGGAGGGCCTGAATATGCCCAAATATGCCAAAAAAAACCCGCTAGACGAGGGTTAAGGGGGTTTAGTCGTTATTTTGGTGGGCCTCCCTTCTCTCTTATGTGTTATCCCATTAGTTTTCAGGTTTAAAGAAATTTGACCCATTAGTTTGGCGATTTCAAGACCTTTCACCCCATTTCTTTGCCAATATTATGACCTTTTGTGCCATTTAGATGTCAAGTTGTATTCCTGGCGAGCGATAGCGAGCCTATAATTGTTATAGGAATCGGCCTTCGACCGGGACATTTTTCTACCGAAAAATGTACAAATATATCTCAAAGGTAGGTCTAGGGGATGTTTTGTTAAGCTCTATGGAGAGAAAACTAAACAATATTATAAATATAAAGAGATTAGCAAATACATAGCCCATCACCCCTTATAGCTAATGATCTGATGTATGTATCTTAATACAAAATTTAATATAATTGGTCAAGGTTCTTTTATATTCTTGCAATATAATAGACAACTATTCCTGTCCGCGACTGAACATACAAAGACGGGAATAAAAAACAGGATGTAAACATGGAATACTACTGTAGATGGAAAAATAGCTAATTGGAAGGGGAACGAAGGACGGAGAGGAAAACAAGCGAATGATACAGGAAAGGAAAAATTACATTATAAAATGGAGATATATGACAACAAAGAGGAAACATGGGCAAAGGAAATGGAAATGGAAAACGAAAGAAGATAAGGAAATGAGACTAACAAAATGAGAAACAGAGCGTAATAATGGTATTATGAAGTGCAAGAAGGAAAAATAGGTAAGCATTAGTTTGTACAATTTAGAGGGGCTGGCGATTACTTTGCCGATTTTAAGACCTTTCGCCCCATTTTGTTGTCAATATTGAGACCTTTCTTATCATTTCGGTGTCGATTTATTTTCCTGGCGAGCGCTAGCGAGCCTATAATTTGTCTACCGACAAATATACAACTATAATTATCTAGAGGGGAATCTTGGGGATGTTATTTCAAGCTTGATGGAGGGCTAGGGAGGAAACTAAAAATAATAAATACATCGACCAATAAATAATACCTTCCCCACTTAACAATAACCGAGGGAGATGCGATATATAAACAATGGAATCTGATAGTGGAAATGAAAACAAGAGGGAATACAAATGAGAAGGAGAATGGTTATGGTAGAGAGTACTTTACACACAATATTCAATGACTGTACATTGTGTACAAGCATTATTATAAGTGACAATTGTTGTTTTGTGGTCCTGGTCAGCTTAGACATTATCGGGGGACTGTAAGGCCTGGCAAATTGCAAATGCCTTTAATTAAAGGGCAAGGGCTAATTTGTTGGTTGATTTTTCACACACACCCACACCCACACACATATATATATACATATATGTACAGTAAATACATATATGTACATAAAGCACAGTGAGGTTGAAGGGTACATTTTATTTAGTAAGTAAACTGATGTACCTGATCTTGAACTTACAGAAACACAGAATATTGCAACAAATTAAAAATATATGTATGAACAACAAAAAATAATGAAGAATGCATTTGGGGACAGGAAACAAAGGAAAGGTACGAAATGACATACTAGATATAATACAAAGTGATCAAATATAGAACAACAACAACAAAAAGAACAGGATTGGTTAAAAGGAGAATCAAATGAAATTTAAGGTAGGAAAGACAGAAACCGGAAGAATGAAAAAGAAAAATTGGTAGTAGAAAAAAGGAATATAAAATCATATGTATGACTTAAATAAAAATTTATGAATTGCACAAATTGGAGAGCAGGCAGGTTAACCCATTCAGTACCGGTGCTGTCCTTTTAACCTTATTATGGGTACTATTAAACGATTGTATTTAGTTTAAAAAGGGCTTCCAGCAATGAAAAGGCTTCGAACTATCTCACTTAACCCTTTTTACTACCACAGATTCTGTGCACACAATCGACTCAATATAGATACAATACAACGCAAAAATACGTTGCCGGTACAGTAGGGGTTACGAAATAAATCTGATACTAAGCGGAGAGATTGCGAGCGAAAGGTATATTGGGGGAAAGAAAGTACCAATTAGAGAGCTTAACGGGATTATTCGGGCATGTGCAGTACCAAACGGAGCATTCGAAACAGATAAAGACAAATATAACAATAAAACCAGTATCACACGAGAGCCTTTATAGTCAACATTCGATGATCAAAACAATTCTGGGAACAGTTCTGGAATATTTTGCACTGGTATCGGAAACTAGATTGATGGAAGATAAATGTAGGAAGCCGTAATATATTTAATATTTACCTCATAAGCTGCCAGACCAGTGTTGAGGATAATTGTTAAGGGTAAACGCCCTCGTCTGATACCAGCTTAACGACGGAAGATTACCTGGATGAACTGAGACAGGAAGAGGAGGGCGGGTGTAAACAAACGTAGCCCAACATTACCTGGATGAACTGAGACAGGAAGAGGAGGGCGGGTGTAAACAAACGTAGCCCAACATTACCTGGATGAACTGAGACAGGAAGAGGAGGGCGGGTGTAAACAAACGTAGCCCAACATTACCTGGATGAACTGAGACAGGAAGAGGAGGGCGGGTGTAAACAAACGTAGCCCAACATTACCTGGATGAACTGAGACAGGAAGAGGAGGGCGGGTGTAAACAAACGTAGCCCAACATTACCTGGATGAACTGAGACAGGAAGAGGAGGGCGGGTGTAAACAAACGTAGCCCAACATTAACAAAGACGAACAACTATTAACCCCTTCTTTACCTGTGATGTACGTTTCATTAGATTCTGGCAACTATTAGACGATTTTGTTAACCCTTTCACGTTTTTATGACGCAGAGGTTGCCAGATTAGCAATAGAAATAGAGTTGTCTCACCCTTATAATTACCTCTCCAAAATTAGTTTTGTGCCCACAGCTAACTCAAAGACAACTGCAGAGGTTGAAGTAACTAAACTAAAGGTTTATAAATACCCCTGATGGTAACAAAGGCTTTAAAGTATCCCTAATAGGCTCAAAATCGCGTCATATGTCGGAGAGGGTTAAGCTTAGGAAGGATGTCTACTCAATAAAAGGCTACAAACTGTCTCAATTTAATCTTTTTAGCTACCATACTGTATATCCTTCCTAAGCTTAATAAAATCGTCTAAATGTAGCCGAAATCAAATACCAAAGACGTGACTGGTACAGAAGGGGTAAACAATGCCAGACAGGTGAATGTATTAATAGGGAGAAAAGGAAGAAGACACTGAAGGCAAGATACAATGGGGGTAGTACTCGCTTTGTTACGACCGGGGACTCGTATAAAACAAGGGCTCTTAATCATTGGACTAGAAAGGCACACAGCCACAACGGTAACACTAGATCCAACCCTCGAACTTATAATGCCGGCGCACAAAAAAAAACACCTATACCCTCCAGAGTTAAATCTGCGATAGCGGGGTATCCTATAACTCGGTATAAATGCACTACTACTACAGGCTGATGATCTCTGATACAGCCTGATCACAACAACATACAATTACGTTAATAATGTATACAAGGAAAAGGATAGAGAGCTTAATTAAATCACTGGAATGATTTAATGCAAACAAGAAGAAGGTATAATTAAAGTTACTCTAAACAATAATAATCTGTCACTCCTATATTAAAAAAAGTGAATGAAAGTCCTAAAGCATCGAACAGGAATTTTCTGAAGAAAGTCTGATGCTGCTTAAGATGATCGAATCGGATTTTGAACTGTTATATAAAGCAGGAACAAGATATGACAAGTGTAGTGACATACAGTGTTAACTGGCAGAGGAATAACGATAAATGCGCAATAGTATTATCTCCAACAACAAAAGAAGTACTTCCTCAGGCAACGCAAAAGCCTGCTCGGGTTGAGCAGCTCAACAACAACCAAGGCTTACAATCAACATGAATAAAAATGCTGCATACATAACATAAGAGCTTATAATCCTAATCGGGTGTCTGCTAGGCGAATAAGGTCTAGCTGGGATGTCGTAGGCTAGGAAACAATGGCTGAGCAAGCGGCTCGTAGCCTAGCGAGGTCGTTAAGACTGTACGGCCAAATTACGTTAAATGACGGGGTGCTCTCTTGAGAGATCCAGATCGCTAGTATCTGGTTCTCTCCTGGCGACCCTCTTCAAGTCAAAGCAAAACGAGTTAGCACAGTGTTGGGTGGCAGAGGCAAAAGCCCTCACTCACAACACAGTGCTAAACTCACAAGGTACACAGTCAGAAAGACCACCTAGGCTTCCCACGTCTCCGTTGCAATTGTACAGGTTCAACAAAACCTGGTACACATCGGAAATCACAACACAAGTAGCCTTACCCCAGTCTAGCATTAAATAGCCCAGCAGACAGCCAAGGAATAGGTAGGGAGACACCGTGAGTGTGTCGAACCTCTACAGACAAAATGTTAACCCCTCCAAAATGTCTAGAATATCTGAGAGCTTCAGCATATAATACGATGGCCGATATATGAA
>JBAKBP010000566.1:230000-279120 GCA_037953745.1 Lithodes maja
GGCAAGGACGTGGTTCCAAGGTGAAACGAGCGACCCACAATTGTCTGTCATTTGACAGAACAAATATATATTACTACAACTGTAAATTACTACCTTTAAATAACTAACTGTGTAAAGTAATACAAATACCGTCAAAAATATAGAGTCTAACCACTATAATTATGTGTAATTCGTATTATGTTCATCTATTTTATATATGTATGTAAATTGGCGTCGTAACAATTAATATATCAGTAGGACCTACTACTTATTGTGCGTTTACAAGGGTATTGTAAAAGGCAATGTACGGGTATAATCGTTGTGAAGATATTGTTAAGGGAGCCCTCCTCGCTTTTTTTCTCTTTCTCTCCCTCTCTCTTTGGCTTGTATCCATTCGGCCCTATTCAGACTACTGTTTTAAGACGTTTACCGCCATCCAGGTGTCAATATTGGCAAGCGGTAGCGAGCCAGCAAATGTTTTTGTTTTGACAGCAAGCTAAATTTGTACATTTTTCGATAGAAAAATTTCTCCGGCAAAGCCAGATTTCTCCATGCAATGCTGGCTCGCTATCACTCGCCAGGAAGAAATCGACACCTGGATGGGGATAAACGTCCTAACACAGTTGGCTGAATGGATACAAGCCAGGGAAAGAGAGAAAAGGAGAGAAAGATTAGAAAAGCTGGTGACCTCCTTTAAGTACAAACTAACCATCGGGTGATTCACGCAGCCTACTGTTTAGTTATCCATTTGTAGATGTAGAGCGCGGCAGCGTTGACACTTTTTGTCAAGTAAGTGGGCAGCCGATTTCCGCGCCATCCTGTATGACCAAAAAATTAGATTATTATCCTTCAATGGGGAGTTTTTTTTGTTTTTTTCCCCTTCTCCCTCATGTTTAGACTTATTAGGTTTGCAATTTTAAGACGTGCGTTCACTAGTTTGGCGATTTTGAGACCTTTCACCCTATTACATTGGCAATATTAAGACCTTTCGTGCGGTTTAAGTGTTGATTTTTTTCCTGGCGAGCGATAGCGTGCCTGTAATATTTTAAGGAACCGGCCTTCGGCCTGGAAATGTTTCTACCGAAAAATGTACAAATATATCTTGAAATGGGGCATAGGGGTGTTTTTTTTTAGCTTGATAGAGGTCTAGCAAGAAAACTCAAAATTAGACAAATATGAATAAATAGCCCACAAACAAAACAGCTCTACCCCCTTAACATGTTTGTATATGTCAGGGCCTCCTCCTTGAAAAATACAAACTATTTATCAATTCTGTGTAATTACTGTAGTTGAAAATCATGGATTTCACGAAATCACTAATATATTTAGGATTTTCATGAAATCGCTGGTATTCACAGCGAGTTCACAGATGTGTGTGTGTGTGTGTCCGTGCAAACCTTTTCTCTGAGTGTCTCTACTATATTTGACCACGAAATTCTAAATACAAAGCTGATTTTACCAGGCATGCTTTAGCACCGAGGATGATGGACATGCAATATTTTAACAGGCATCGTTTAGCACCGAGGATGATGGACATGCAATATTTTACCAGGCATGGTTTAGCACCGAGGATGATGGACATGCAATAGTTTACCAGGCATGGTTTAGCACCGAGGATGATGGACAGGCAATATTTTACCAGGCATGGTTTAGCACCGAGGATGATGGACAGGCAATATTTTACCAGGCATGGTTTAGCACCGAGGATGATGGACAGGCAATAGTTTACCAGGCATGGTTTAGCACCGAGGATGATGGACAGGCAATAGTTTACCAGGCATGGTTTAGCACCGAGGATGATGGACAGGCAATATTTTACCAGGCAGGGTTTAGCACCGAGGATGATGGACATGCAATATTTTACCAGGCATGGTTTAGCACCGAGGACGATGGACAGGCAATATTTTACCAGGCATGGTTTAGCACCGAGGATGATGGACATGCAATATTTTACCAGGCATGGTTTAGCACCGAGGATGATGGACAGGCAATATTTTACCAGGCATGGTTTAGCACCGAGGATGGTGGACAGGCAATATTTTACCAGGCATGGTTTAGCACCGAGGATGGTGGACAGGCAATATTTTACCAGGCATGGTTTAGCACCGAGGATGATGGACAGGCAATATTTTACCAGGCATGGTTTAGCACCGAGGATGATGGACATGCAATATTTTACCAGGCATGGTTTAGCACCGAGGATGATGGACATGCAATATTTTACCAGGCATGGTTTAGCACTGAGGATGATGGACAGGCAATATTTTACCAGGCATGGTTTAGCACCGAGGATGATGGACAGGCAATAGTTTATCAGGCATGGTTTAGCACCGAGGATGATGGACAGGCAATATTTTACCAGCCATGGTTTAGCACCGAGGATGATGGACAGGCAATATTTTACCAGGCATGGTTTAGCACCGAGGATGATGGACAGGCAATATTTTACCAGGCATGGTTTAGCACCGAGGATGATGGACAGGCAATATTTTACCAGGCATGGTTTAGCACCGAGGATGATGGACAGGCAATATTTTAGCAAATCCTAGTGTCCAGGCAGAGTCACTCATCCACCAACCCCACCCCATTGAAAAATCTCCATTGATAATACATGTCATGGTATATATTTTTGTTAACGCCATGACTACAAAAGGTCCTTTTAGAGCAATATAAAGTATACCTCGTCATATAGCACTGGATTAATACTATCCGACCCAGCGTCTTGTGGGTTATTATTGTGATACTAGGTATGTTTTTGTGTTGAGGATTATGCTTAATTTTGCAATTATTGAGTAGTGCATTCAGTTTGTCCCCTTGGGTAGCAGAAACTCATTTCCAAACTTCTATAAAGCTATAAAAACGCCCACGTAGTCCCACGTCAGGATATATATTATATACATATATACATACTGTATATATATATATATATATATATATATATATTGTGACGCATGTCCACGTGTGAGCATGCTGTACAGAACGCCTAGTCATGCCCCACTCTCGCTAGGATCGTCAGGGCAGGAACTTTGGCTGTATTCTATGTAGAGTTTCCTAACTTAGTTCATGTGAGCCGTTGTACTATAAGTATTATGAATTTGTATTTTGTTTTCATCTGAGTCAACGAGTTCTATTTTATATCATTAGTTATAAGTATTGTGTGTAAAACGTATTTGTAATGATGGGAAGAGAAACAGCCACAGTTGGGGGTCAGTGGGTGCGCCAGGCGGGAGGTGGGCCTAACTCACTCGCATTCCTCCCTCCCTCAGTGCTAGGGGAGCCTTTGTGTATCCCAGAGGAGAGAGAGAAATTACGTAATGGTTGTCAGTAGGCGGTCCTTAGTAGTTCACGTTGGGCTCACTAGAGGGCCGGGTATAAAAGGGAAGTCTAGCCATTTTTTCATCAGAACTCATTAGGCAGAGCGACTTCTCATTTCCCTTGCTCACTATATATATTCTTCTGACTGATGGGAACTTTCTCTACTACCTTACATTCTTACCTCCTCTTTTCCCTGCCCTGTTTAACTTCCATTGTCCCGTTGGTGCAGAGCTAGTCAGCCAACGTATTATCGCTTGAGTTCTCACGAGATACTTGCCTATTTGATAGCCTATTTTGGAAGGGTTAACTTAGAATAGGATTGATTTATGTTTGTTGCACTTGTATATGCATTTCCCTGTGTGTTATTATTATTATTCCTGTTTTCTGCTGGTCTAGGTAATGCTAGACTGGGGTAAGGCTTTTCTGTGTTACGAGTTGTTGTTTGATGCAGTGGTTAAGCGATAAACCTGCATACTCGTTTCGGTTCAGTGAAGCCTAGGTTGTCTTCGCGGCTGACTGTGTTTAGTTAATAATTTACAGTGCTTGAGGGCAAGAGCCTAACCACCCTGTATTTTATTAACAGTTTGTTTTTACTTTGTCAAGGAGCCGGGAGAAAACCAGACACAAGGGATCTGGATTTCTCAAAGTGCACTTGTTAGTTTTAACGTAATACTTTAAACAGTCGTGAAGACTTCGCTAGGCTACAAGCCGTTTTTGCTCAGTCACTGCTACCTTTTGCCCACAGTACCCCAGCTAGACTTTACTCGATTAGTAGATACAGAATAGTATTGAAGCTTTCCTTATGTATGATATTGTTTATGCACTATTGATTTCATGTGTTGCAAGCTTGGCTACTTTAGTGATTAGTGGCCCACGAGCACAATCCGAGTAGGCTATTGCCGTTGCATTTGCGGAGTACTTCTTTTTAATGTTTGCCATTTACTATTGCATATCCTTTTAATTATTCTTATGCCAATTTAAGCCTTTAATAGTATTTAATTGCCAGTGTTTTTGCTTATTGAATTACTGTTCAAAATCCGATACGTACTTCTTACGAGCATCCGAGAAGCATCTAACTTTTTTCAGAAGATTCCTTGCTCGATGCTTAAGGACTATTAATTAACGTAACGTAATAGTGCCGATCCGAAGTAGAGGGTGGTGGACTTCTTAAGTTCATAGTCAAGGGTGGATTACTTCGGCTTCGGCCAACACTATTCTTTGGTGTTGTTGTTTTTTACTTCATTGTTTGATTGTTGACCAGACTAGATAATTCCTGTCTCTTTATTAGTCTGTTGTTGAACACTAGTACCGAGTTCTTGTATACCCCGTTATAGCAGATTGAACTCTGGAGGGTATTGGTGTTTTTTGTTCGGCTGGCAGTACTCAGGGGTTGGGATCGTGTGTTTCCGTTGTGGCAGCGAGCCGTATTCGAGTCCTGATTGAGAGCCCTTGTGTACCCGAGTGCCAGTTCGTAACAAATGGCGACCTTGCTTAGGATTTTGTGAACAGTATAAATTTTTGCAGAGTTGTACAACATTTGTTTGTTTGTATTTTAGCGTGCATATTGAAGAATATTTTTTTTTTGTATGGCAATTAGTAAAGCATTTAAGAGACTCCAGTTAATTTAGTAATTAGTGCTTGCATAGGAAGTTTAACACTTTTGTCTCAAGATTTTTTTTGTGGACTTCAGTATGTCGTGCATTAGAACTGACGATGAGCGAGAGATGTCATTTGAAGGTGTGCCGTTAGTAACCAGTGAGGAGGATGCTAGAGTTTTTGTGAGTAAGCGGTACCACGTGACGGAGGAGAGGCTGACTGGGGTGGATGTTTGTGGCTTGCACCTGATAGCCAAGGTTTTGGGCATTTCCAATGTAGCAGGGATGTCCAAGGGGGAGCTGATTTCCTGGGTGTTGCGTGGGCGACATGGGGTTTCGGAGGAGAGGGCGTTTGGGGGGGTTCCTCCCCAGATCCCCTCTCACTCGACTTCCGCAGTGCCGTCCACTCAGTTACCGGAGTTTAGCACTCTGCTACAGAGGGATGAGAATTGGCAGATAGGAGTGCCCTCGGGTGGTGCACGTGGTGGTTCCCCAGTTTTTGCCCCCCCTCCTTCAGTAGTGGCAGCTCCCTCTTCCTGCCTGTCTCCAGATATGGTATTTAGACTTGAGCTTGCTAAGATTGAGGCTAGGAAGCAGGAGAATGAGACTAGGAGGCATGAGGTTGAGGTTAGGAGGCAAGAGGATGAGACCAGGAGGCATGAGGCTTAGCTTAGGTATGACTCGGAGAAATATTGTGCTAAATTAGATTTAGATAAGACTCGTGCAGAGTCGACAGGGACTCGGATGGGCCGTGAGGGCCAAGTAAGAGAACAGTCCTTAGCCCACTTAGTCAAATTGGTGCCGGTATTTAGTGAAACTGAAGTCGCAGAATTTTTTAATCGTTTTGAGAAGAAGTGTAGGGAGCATAATTGGCCTGAAGAGAAGTGGGCAGCTCTAGTCTCCTCAAGACTTACGGGTAAGGGTCTGAAGGCTTATGATGCACTGCCTTTAGAGTCTTGCATTGACTACCCAGAATTGAAGAGAGCTGTCCTACGGGCATACGAGTTGCAACCGGAAACATATCGATTGAAGTTTCGGGGTGTTACAAAGACTAGGGAGGCGACCTTTCTTGAACATGCCCGGGACTTAAAAGATGCACTTAAAAACTGGACACGTTCTGAGAAAGCTGAGACGGCAGAACAGTTGACTGAGCTGTTTCTGCTTGAGCAGTTTTATAAGTGTACTGGTGCAGAAATGACTTTAAATATTAAAGAAAAGAACCCAAGAACTCTTCAAGAGGCAGCTGAGATGGCTGACCTCAGGTTGTCGCTAATCAGGGGATGTGAATCTGTAAAGCGTGTTCATGCAGTTCCCAAGGGGCGCGATACTCCAAACCCTCGAGCTCAGGAAAATCACTATAGATATAAACCTCAGTTTAAAAGCCAAGATACCAGGACTGAACCAAAGACTACAGCCGTCCCATTACAGAAGGGTCAGAACTCCGCCCCTTATCAGAAGAGACCGATAGGGGAAGTGGAATGTTTTCATTGTAGAAAGAAGGGGCATTATGCAAAATCTTGTCCTGGTAAGCCGCCAGCTGCAGCCGTGTCTTTGGTGCGCAGCATAGGTGTGGCTGAAATGTCGTCTGGATTTACCCAGGGTAGTTTGCCAGCGGCAGGGTCACAGGCTATGTATAAGACTCAGGAAGGCTCGTCCCCTGTCCGTGATGTCTTTTGCGCCCATAGAGGGACCGGTAGGGTAAGTTGGGCGGGTTGCCAGCATAAGGTGGAAGTTTTGCGTGATACTGGAGCTTCACAGACACTTTTGAAGAATTTCACGGGGCGACCAATTAATGCGGCACAGGTGGTTGTTGTTCATGGTATTAATGCGACCAGGTCATACCCGTTGGTTCGTGTGGAGCTGGAAGTTGATGGTGTGATTAAGGACTTAGATGTTGGGATCGTTGAGAAATTGCCAGTGGAGGGCGTCGACCTTCTTCTCGGCAACGACTTTGCGGTGCCTACTTTAGAAGTTCCACCCTTAGTTGTTGCCGAGAGGCCGGCCGACGTGAGTAGGGAGGAACAAGAGTGGGTAGTGAGTTGTCAACGCCAACAGATGGCATGTGTGGTAACTCGTTCCCAAGCATTTAAGGTATCACAGCCTATTTCCCAGGCCACAGAACAGCGGAGGAAGGGAATTAAGGAGAAGCGGAAGGCTGGGAAAAGTTTGAAGAGTTTAGAACCAGTGGCTCTCCCAAAAGACCCAATAGCAGGACCTTTGACCGAGTCTGTTGTAACTCCAGTGCCTAACACAGTTGATAAAGTAGTGGAGGAGGCAGAGACTCAGAGACAGCACCGTTACCTGCAGCGAGAAAACCGGATGTCTAAGTTGGATGTTGGGGGAGGGCATGAGTTGTTGACCAAGCAGTTAGACATGTTGGCTCCCACAGACATTCGAAAGTTGCAATTAGAGGATCCAGAGGTTTTGCAGTGTACCAATGGGGCTGTGGAGTTAGAAGAAGATAGGGATGCAAAGGCAGGGGATTTTTTTTTCGTTAATGGAATTTTATACCACCGATATCAAGATCCTAAAAGGAACTGGGAGGGCGGATCAGGTACAGTTGATCAGCTGGTCGTGCCAGAGGGCTGCAGGGAAAGTTTGCTTAGGTTGGCTCATGATTCTCCATTATCAGGACATTTGGGTGCCAAGAAAACGGTGGCGGCTTTGGGGAAATTGTTTTGGTGGCCGGGGATGAAGTCTCATGTGCAGTCATGGATAAACTCATGTGATATTTGTCAACGTGTCGGGAAACCGAACCAAGTTATTCCTAAGGCTCCGTTACACCCTATTCCTGTGATTGGGCCACCCTTTAGTAAAATTATTGTTGACATGGTTGGTCCACTCCCTCCCACTAAGGCTGGAAATACATTTTTGTTAACCATAATGGATGTTGCACTAGATACCCCGATGCATACCCTATGAAAAATGGAATGGCTAAGACGGTAGTCAGTAACTTGTTGTGGTACTTCTCAAGGTACGGGTACCCGGAGGAGATTCAGTCTGATCAGGGATCTAATTTCACCTCCAACATGTTCAAGCAAACAATGCAACAGCATGGGATACGAGCAGTAGTATCGTCAGCGTATCACCCTGAGAGTCAAGGGGTGCTTGAGCGGTGGCATGCTACACTTAAAAGCATGCTCAGGTGTTATTGTGCTGACAACGGTATGGATTGGGATCTTGGATTGCCTTATGTGCTGTTTGCTGCTCGGGAGGTACCTGGTGAGAGCCTGGGATTTAGTCCAAACGAGCTGATTTTTGGACACCGTGTCAGGGGCCCCCTTAACATGCTGAAAGAAATTTGGGAGGGGACTGTGCAGCCTTGTCCATTATTAAAGTATGTGCTTGAAAACCGTGAGCGCATGCTTAAGAGTCTGGAGATGGCAGGTAGAAATTTGACAGAATCACAAGCTTTGATGAAGGACAGGTATGATCGCAAAGTGAGGCTCCGGAAGTTCACTGTAGGACAAGAGGTATTAATTTTGTTGCCTTTGGTTGGTAACCCCCTCTCTGCGAAGTACACTGGACCTTATAAAATTGTAGAAAAAATTTCAGACTTAGATTACCTTGTTGCCACTCCAGACAGGAGGAAAAAGAACCAGTTATGTCACGTGAACCTTATTAAAGAGTATGTGAGGCGCCCCTCTGAGCCTCTCACTGTCCCTGTGTTGGCTTGTTGCGGCCGTGGTGGAGAAGGAGAGGGAGACAGTCAAGCTTCAGAGGAGGATAGCTGGGATCAACATGTTTCAGCGGATCAGTGGGCGGGGAACTCGAGCCTAAGGGCTGAGGAGGCTATAGCTCATTTGCCTGAGCCGCAGTTTGATGCTATCCGTCAGTTGTTCGGTTCATACCCCACTGTATTTGCTGAACACCCAGGCCTCACTACTCAGGCTATGCATGATGTTAACGTGGGGGACCATATACCCTTTAAGTCAATCCCGTACCGTGTGCCCCCCATAAAACTACCAGCTCTGAGGGATGAGTTGGAGTATATGCTCGGTAGAGGGTTGATAGAGAAAGGCACAGTTAAGTGGACTTCCCCCGTAACACTGCAGCCTAAGCCAGATGGCAAGGTACGCTTTTGTATTGATTTCCGTAGGTTAAACGGTTTGACTCCAACTAACCCATATCCTCTTCCTCGGGTTGATGATAGTGTTGACAAAATTGGTAATGCTCGTTTTTTGTCTAAAGTAGATTTAGTAAAAGGTTACTGGCAAGTACCTTTGTCCGAGCATGCTAAAGAGGTATGTGGTTTTGTTGTGGACGGGAGTACCTACCGGTGCAATGTTATGCCTTACGGACTTAAGAATGCACCAGCAACGTTTCAGAACCTGATGAATGAAATTGTAAAGGCCATTCCAAATTGCACCGTATATTTGGATGATGTAATCATTTATGATGACGACTTTGAGAGCCATTGTGAGCACCTTGAGACCTTGTTCCGGAAACTTAGTGAAGCAGGTCTGGTAGTAAATTTGGCAAAGTGTGACTTCGTAAAAGCCACTGTGCAGTACCTTGGGTTTGTAGTGGGAAGGGGACAGGTGTGCCCTCCTCAGAACAAGGTACAGGCTATCAATAAATTTCCGCACCCAACAACCAAGAAGCAGATTATGAGATTCTTGGGTATGATAGGCTACTACAGACGCTTCATAAAAGGTTACTCAATGGTGTTGGCACCTCTCACAGATTTGTTATCTAAAGACAAACAAAATTTGTGGGCACCTGAGTGTGAAAAGGCTTTCACTTTGGTGAAACATTTGCTATGTACTCACCCGATACTCAGGGCCCCAGACTTTAACAGGCCTTTTCAGCTGGCAACAGATGCTAGTGGTGTAGGGGCTGGTGCCGTCTTGCTACAGACAGACAATGAAGGTACAAAGGAGTACAAAGGAAATCAAGCAACAACAGATCTAGTGACCCTTCTAGGCTGCTTGTCCTCCAAAACACTGAGGATCAAGTGTCCAAACAGTGGTTTAGAGTGGGTAAGGGAACATTGGAAAGGGAACTACTGCCCTGCCACTAACGTGGCAGGACTAGGAAGTTAGTAGGGGACATATGGGTTAGTAACTGAGGGGAGGATAAAGTTATTCATTTACAAACGCAGTCAGTCGCGGGTTTGATGCGAGATATTTGTCTAGGCGGAATTTAAATGAATCAACGGTGCTGCAGTCTATAACGTTTCGGGGAAGCCCATTCCACAAGTTGACAACTCGATTGAAGAAGAAATTCTTAGATTCGTGCGAGTTAAAAGATTTACCAATAATTTTGCAACCGTTTCCCCGTGTGTAATTAGATTGGTTGATAGTGAAGTACTTACTACAGTTCATATTGTCGATGCCTTTGATGATTTTGAACACTTGAATTAAGTCGCCTCTTAATCTGCGCTGGGTTAAAGGAAATAGATTTAATTCTCTAAGACGCTCTTCGTATGGTTTGTTCTTTAGGCTAGGTATCATTTTGGTAACTCTACGTTGAACTCGTTCTAGCTTGTTTATATCTTTTTGGTAATAAGGGCACCAGGATTGAACGCAGTATTCCAGAAGAGGGCGGACTAAGGAATTGTAAAGGGTTAGGATAACTTCTTTGGATTTATGCTCAAATGACCTGCCTATAAAGCCAATTATTTTGTTTGCCTTCTTAACAACTTCTGAACATTGTTGACTCGGTTTTAGGTTACTCGATATTGTTACTCCCAGATCAGTTTCTCTGTTTACATTCTTAAGCTGAGTGCCATTCATCGAATAGTTTGCTTTCTCATTTAGGTATCCGACATGTAGTACTTTACATTTATCCGCATTGAAACTCATTTGCCAAATTTGGGCCCAACATGACAATTTATCTAGATTGTGTTGCATATCGTCAACTTGTTCTTTTGAGAGTACGCTATTTGCAATTTTTGTATCGTCAGCAAATTTTGAGATTGTGCAGGTGAGACCCTCATCTATGTCGTTGATGTAAATTAGAAAGAGAATTGGTCCTAGTACCGATCCCTGGGGTACCCCGCTACTTACATTGGTCCATTTAGATGCCTTACCGTTTATGACTACTCTTTGCTTTCTGTTGTTGAGCCAATTTTCTATCCATTTCAACACACCGTCTTGTATTCCATGCGCTTTTAGTTTTAGCAGTAAACGTTTGTGGGGAACTTTGTCAAAGGCCTTTTGAAAATCAAGGTATATAATATCTACAGCTTTACTCTCATCGTAGAGGTTGAGGATATCGTGGAAGAAGTCTAAGAGGTTTGTTAAACAGGAACGTTTTTTACGAAAGCCGTGTTGAGTATCTTTAAGTATGTTATTTTCCTCTAAGTGATTTACGAGTCTGTCTCGTATGACCGTTTCTAGCATTTTACATACAACTGAGGTTAAGCTAATTGGACGATAGTTACTGGGTAGGGATTTGCTGCCTTTTTTGAATATCGGTGTTACGTTGGCTAGCTTCCACTGATCAGGCATAGTTCCAGACTGCAAGGATTTATTGAATAGTAATGTCAGTGGTTTGGAGAGCTCATTCTTAGCTTCCTTTAGAACTCTAGGCGAGATTGTATCAGGTCCTGGCGTTTTATTTACTTTGAGTTTATCTAAACAATTCAATACTTCTCTCTCTGTAACGGTAATATTGCTTAGAAGATCTGAATTATCAATCTGAATCGGCGATGGTGTAGGGATATCACTGAGGTCTTCGGTTGTAAAAACTGATGCAAAGAAGGTATTGAGGGCATTACTCATTTGTACTTCGTCTTTGGTGTATTCTCCTTTTTCATCGACTAACGGTCCAACAGTTGAAGTAACTACTTTTTTCTTTCTGATATAACTATAGAATTCTTTCGGGTTTGTTTTACTTTGATTCGCAATATGTAACTCTAAGGTCTTTTTACTTTGCTTAATTTACTTAAGGTGTGGAACACCCAGTAAGTTTCTTTTCTAAGAAGTTCAATGCTGCACAAAAGAACTATTTTACAATAGAAAAGGAATTACTGGCGATTGTGCTGTCGCTCAGGCACTTCGAGGTGTACGTTCCAGCCTATGGCCCAGTCGTGGTTATCTACACTGATCATCACCCTTTGAGATTCCTGAATCAGTTTCACAATCGCAATATGAGACTGACCAGGTGGTCTTTGATGTTGCAGGAGTATAACCTGGACATCCGTCATATTGCTGGATGTGACAATGTGATCGCGGATTGTTTATCAAGGGTGGATGATCAGTCGTAGGCTATCACAGGTGTGTGGGTTTGAGTGGAGGAAAATAGGCTGCCCTTATAGTGCAGCCGGGAAAAACATATTAAAATATAAAATCATATAAAAACTCTTTCTTTTGATATAGGTAATCATATAAGTTTGTCATAGCCTATAGAGTTTGAGTAGTCTACAAACTATCAAACGGCTGAGCTGCTGTAAGCATGCTCTGGGAGCATGATATTGTGTCTTTTTGCTATTGTTGGGAGGAGTTATAAAATGTGATTTTTTTTTTTTTTTAATAATAAGATGTGTTTTGGTGATAAACTCAGCTTTGTTTTAGTGCCATGCAGTCGCTGGGTGTGGGGGGCTTGATGGGGTTCTGTGTTTGTCATATTTTAGCTCAGGGTTGAGCGAGTAAAATCTTGGGGGAGGTGTGACGCATGTCCACATGTGAGCATGCTGTACAGAACGCCTAGTCATGCCCCACTCTCGCTAGGATCGTCAGGGCAGGAACTTTGGCTGTAGTCTATGTAGAGTTTCCTAACTTAGTTCATGTGAGCCATTGTACTATAAGTATTATGAATATGTATTTTGTTTTCATCTGAGTCAACGAGTTCTATTTTATATCATTAGTTATAAGTATTGTGTGTAAAACTTATTTGTAATGATGGGAAGAGAAACAGCCACAGTTGGGGGTCAGTGGGTGCGCCAGGCGGGAGGTGGGCCTAACTCACTCGCATTCCTCCCTCCCTCAGTGCTAGGGGAGCCTTTGTGTATCCCAGAGGAGAGAGAGAAATTACGTAATGGTTGTCAGTAGGCGGTCCTTAGTAGTTCATGTTGGGCTCACTAGAGGGCCGGGTATAAAAGGGAAGTCTAGCCATTTTTTCATCAGAACTCATTAGGCAGAGCGACTTCTCATTTCCCTTGCTAACTATATATATTCTTCTGACTGATGGGAACTTTCTCTACTACCTTACATTCTTACCTCCTCTTTTCCCTGCCCTGTTTAACTTCCATTGTCCCGTTGGTGCAGAGCTAGTCAGCCAACGTATTATCGCTTGAGTTCTCACGAGATACTTGCCTATTAGATAGCCTATTTTGGAAGGGTTAACTTAGAATAGGATTGATTTATGTTTGTTGCACTTGTATATGCATTTCCCTGTGTGTTATTATTATTATTCCTGTTTTCTGCTGGTCTAGGTAATGCTAGACTGGGGTAAGGCTTTTCTGTGTTATGAGTTGTTGTTTGATGCAGTGGTTAAGCGATAAACCTGCATACTCGTTTCGGTTCAGTGAAGCCTAGGTTGTCTTCGCGGCTGACTGTGTTGAGTTAATAATTTACAGTGCTTGAGGGCAAGAGCCTAACCACCCTGTATTTTATTAACAGTTTGTTTTTACTTTGTCAAGGAGCCGGGAGAAAACCAGATACAAGGGATCTGGATTTCTCAAAGTGCACTTGTTAGTTTTAACGTAATACTTTAAACAGTCGTGAGGACTTCGCTAGGCTACAAGCCGTTTTTGCTCAGTCACTGCTACCTTTTGCCCACAGTACCCCAGCTAGACTTTACTCGATTAGTAGATACAGAATAGTATTGAAGCTTTCCTTATGTATGATATTGTTTATGCACTATTGATTTCATGTGTTGCAAGCTTGGCTACTTTAGTGATTAGTGGCCCACGAGCAAAATCCGAGTAGGCTATTGCCGTTGCATTTGCGGAGTACTTCTTTTTAATGTTTGCCATTTACTATTGCATATTCTTTTAATTATCCTTATGCCAATTTAAGCCTTTAATAGTATTTAATTGCCAGTGTTTTTGCTTATTGAATTACTGTTCAAAATCCGATACGTACTTCTTACGAGCATCCGAGAAGCATCTAACTTTTTTCAGAAGATTCCTTGCTCGATGCTTAAGGACTATTAATTAACGTAACGTAATAGTGCCGATCCGAAGTAGAGGGTGGTGGACTTCTTAAGTTCATAGTCAAGGGTGGATTACTTCGGCTTCGGCCAACACTATTCTTTGGTGTTGTTGTTTTTTACTTCATTGTTTGATTGTTGACCAGACTAGATAATTCCTGTCTCTTTATTAGTCTGTTGTTGAACACTAGTACCGAGTTCTTGTGTACCCTGTTATAGCAGATTGAACTCTGGAGGGTATTGGTGTTTTTTGTTCGGCTGGCAGTACTCAGGGGTTGGGATCGTGTGTTTCCGTTGTGGCAGCGAGCCGTATTCGAGTCCTGATTGAGAGCCCTTGTGTACCCGAGTGCCAGTTCGTAACAATATATATATATATATATATATATACTGTATATATATATATATATATATATATATATATATATATATATATTGTCACTCCCAAATGAGTTTGTAGCCTGTATAATTTGTGAGTGAGTTATTATAGTTGCAAGGCCTGTTGTGGGAGCTGACCCTGTGTGAGGCTAGTAGCTAGTTAGCCCTCGTGGCTAGCAGCACTGGCGCCTGTAGTCTGTGTGGCCGGTTGGCTATTACTATAATTAATTAGTTTATTTAGCCTTTGTGCAATTATTCTGTCTATCATAAGTTTACACAATGTTGTCTTATGTATTACTTGATTACTTTGTATTGCTGGTGAGAGCCCAGGCTGCCTAGTTAATTGTATGTTCTGGCGGTGCCTGGGGCTCCCTCTTCTCTCCCTCGTCTGGTCGTGGGAGCCAGCGCGAGAGTAGGAGCTTCACTCCTGTTCTGCCCCTTGATAAAGCAACATCTTTGTCTGCCGGTGTTGGCTTGCTCTGCGTTTCTCCCTTGAATACCGCAGATTTCTGTTGTTCGTTAGTTGATTGGAGCATAGCTGGGGCTGGAGTCATATTGAGCATATTGTTTTATTTTAACATCTTTAGTTTACTATCAATTACTGCATTCACTCCTTCTTTGGCAATCTTAATATATATAAGCTTCACCCTGTTCTTCCGTGCATTCTTTCCCATTGTTTAACTGCATTGCCCATTGATATTACATGTACATTTCTCCTTTATTATTGAATTTGACATTCACAGTGGCTTGGAGGTAACCCCAACCTACTGGTATGTCAGCTCTTGTGTTCCATGTCTTAGATTACTGCTCCAGACTCTCCCCCTCTGTTTCGGCTTTATAGTATTCCTAATTCCTAAGCGATTGGGCATACTATGAAGTGTCTGGGAGTCTGGCACTGTTTTGTTTCCTCAGTTAGGTGCAGTCTAAAAGTGAAGTACTCTTAAATATTATTCTCATTATCTACCAGACTCGGGGCAATCGATATTTTTGTGTCTCCTTGTTGCTGCTTTAACCTCTGAAGTGCGCATGGGGGGTATGAGACACCTCTGCCTGTGCGCATGTATTTGAGCTGTTTCCATCACTAAAATATTTATTTTACCATAAATAGCATTAATACTTCTCCATATGTGCCTATTATAGGTTGATTATAAAGGTATTAACCTGTTACAACAATAAAACAAGTGGAAACAGCGTTTGGATGGTCAAAATCGGCGATACAGGCCGGGAGTTACATAATGTATGGCTGAGGCAAGTTCCTCTCTCGCCACTTTTCCCTAAGGCTGGAGAGACACTGTCGATCGATACTCTCTCTCTCTCTCTTGCACTCGCTTGCTAACAGTGATGAAAATGCCCTGCTTGCAACTCGCTAATGTTAGCACGAAAATATACCACAGAATAAGGGAATAACAGGGAAAATAGGTGATAACTGAAGGAGGGGAGGAAAGTGGGGAAGGAGGGGAGGTAGAGAAGTGATATTTTATATGGCCCAGGGGCAAAAAAAATAAAAAAAAATAAAAAAAAAAATAAAAAAAAATAAAACATTTTGGGTGTTTTAAATTGATTTTTTTTCCCCCTGACTCTTAAGAGTCTTCCCGCAGTCCGCCGGGGGAACTCTTAAGAGTCTTCCCGCAGTTCCCGGGTTAATAGAGCCAAGAGGAAGATAACCAATTTTCCTAGAGAACTTGCGTGTTTTGTTGTTTGAGTCAGATATTAAGAGCGTGTCTGTTGCAGGGTAAGGGTGCTGTGAGCTAGGCTATTAAATTTTGAGCATCTGTTTTCCCCCAGCCTCCCCTCGTAACAGTGGCGACCTCGCCTAGGATAGTGTGATAGTATAGATTTCTTGTGGTGTGAAGCAATTATATTTAGATTGTCAGTAATTTTGTTTGTGTAATTGAAAGTCTACGGACATAGTACTCTTACTTCATTAACCCGTGTCCACAACTATTGCTAAGATGTCGCATGTTGATTACATTCTTGTTCATAATGTGGGGAAGGAGGACGCCTTGCAGTTTATTACAACCCAACCTAGTCAAGAAGAGGTTGCTAGCAGGAGTAGTGATGAATTAAGACGTGTGTTGGAGGCGCATGGATGAAGGTGCAGTGGTATGTCTAAGGCAGAGTTAGTTCAAGAGGTGAATAAGTTAGCTGCACAGTCTAGTGGTCTTCAGGAAGCTAGTATTCGTTTTGTGGATGAGGGCGCCATCCAGCATGTGCCACAGCGTCCTATTAGCCAGGCTAGCTACCATTCTACTGGGGACCGGAGTGGAGCAACAACTCCAGAGCAAGGTGATACTGTATGTAGGCAGTCTCCCACTACTACCTCAGCACCTGCCACCACGCCTCCACCGTCAGCATTTAACCCTATCAGTACGGCCCCTTCATTTTTACAGGGCTATGTTCAGGCCCCAATGGCCAGTACATTTGTTTCAAGTTATGCTAGCAATCCTCAGTATCCTCCTTCTTCCCCCCATGTGTCATTGGCCACGCCCCAGCATTTCGATGTCCCTCATACGGTGGGTGCTCAGCACAATGTTCCCCCTTATGCCTAGTTTCCTCCTATAACCCCGATAGGTTCGAGAAGGAGTCCAGAGGTTGAGTTGCAGCTGAAGAGAATGGAGTTGGAACAGAGAGAGAGATAGAGAAGGAGAAGAGAGAAATAGAGAAAGAGAAGAGAAACAGAGAGAGAAAAATAGAGAAAGAGAAGAGAAACAGAGAGAGAGAGAGAGAGATAGAGAAGGAGAAGAGAGAAATAGAGAAAGAGAAGAGAGACAGAGAGAGAAAGATAGAGAGCTTGCGTTGAGGAAGATGGAGTTAGAGGAGAAGAGAATACAGGCAGAGAGAGAAGAGAGACAGAGAGATAAGGAGGTAGATTTGGAGAAGATGAAGCTGGAAACCAGTGGGCAAGGATGACAAGGGAATAGTGCTGGTCATACATCTAAGGAGGAGGCAGAAGAGGTGTTGTTGTCTCGACGGCTGAAACTCGTGCCGGCCTTCGATGAACTTAAGGTCACAGAGTGGTTCTTACGTTTTGAGAAGAAGGCCCACGAGTATCAGTGGCCGGGGCACCGCTGGGCGGCGTTGGTGTCTAATGTTTTAAAAGGCAAGGCTCTCAATGCATACGATCGCCTAGACGTGCAGGAGCTAGAGTATGAGGTACTTAAAGAGGCTGTGTTAAAAGCTTACGAGTTGCGTCCCGAGGCTTACAGGTTGGCCTTCAGGGGGGCTTGGAAGCGGCAGGGGGACTCGCACGTGGAATGTGCCAGGTACCTGCGCGATACTCTAGCTAAGTGGCTGCATTCAGAGTCACCTGGTACTTTTGAGGCGGCATGTTAGGTTTGGCTGATGGAGCAGTTTACAAGCATAGTTGAAAAGGACGTTGGGGAAAAATTAAAAGAAAAGCGGTTTCAATCAATAAGGGAAGAAGCAGTTTGGGCTGATGACTTTGCACTAGCCCGGCATGGCACGTGCATGGGGAGCATTGGTGACAGGCGAGACCGACCTGTGCACCAAGCAGCCACAGTATCAGCTCGCCCATCATCACCCAAAGGTACCACAAATAAGACACAACATTATACCAAGGCTGACAACCAGCAAGCTTCTATGGAAGTGAGATGTTATTTTTACAAACAAGTGGGTCATATTAAACCTCAGTGTGCTAAATGGAAGGCTACCCAGGATCCCAGGGCTATCCAGTTGGTGGCGACATTAGGGGAGGTGCCAGTGAAAGGCAAGCCAGGTACTGGTGAGTTTGGGGGGCAGTGTTGGCCAGCGCGAAGCAGGGTAGTAAGCACTTTGCCGCCCCAGATGGTATCACCACCTGAGCATAACCAGACTTCCCCTGATTGGTGTCGGTCATTCATACATGATGGATCAGTACGGATCGGGGAGCAGACGTACCCTGTCAAAGGTGTTTAGGGATACTGGTGCGCAGCAATCCATGTGTCGCAACCTGACAGGGGGACCTATTAGCACCGGAGAGTTTGTTATTTGCAGCGGAATCAACAGTGAACAATGCTGTGATTTAGTCCCGCTGACCCTAGAGTGACCGTTGGTGGCCACCGAGGGTAAGGTGGCCATGGTGGACACTCTGCCAGTGGAGGGGGTAGATTTTTTGCTCGGGACTGACTTGGCAGGGGATGTAGTTTTCCCGCCTCCTATGGTCGTCGCTGAGGCTGCTTTTGAGCCCCCTACTGGTGGCTGTTTGAAGGAAGATAACATGGAATCTATCTACCCTGTGTGTGCAGTGACCAGATCAATGGCACAAGTGGCACAACCGGAGAATGATTTAGTGGATGCGGGGGCCGACAGCCATGAGTGCGGGCCATCCCCTGATGCACTACTAGATGACACTGGCTCGGAGGCAGCGGTGGGCGTGGCTGACCCCAGTGAGGCGCCCAAGACTAGTAGAGGTGACCTAGTGCCGGACGAGGAGTCTGACATAGTGCCGCCGACTCAACCTTCTGCTATTTTTGAGAGGTCAGAGGTAACTGCATTGTCGGAAATACCTAGAGACGAATTGAGTAAGTTGCAGCAAGAGGACCCAAGTCTGGGCCTCCTGTTTAAGAAGGTTGGCACGACTGGTGGGAAGAACGGTCCAGAGAAATTTATTGAAAAGGGGACTTTGTTGTATCGGCAGTGGACGCCAGATACAGGCTCAGGCATGGGGGAGGAGCAATTAGTAGTGCCTGCTCAGTTCAGGGAAGAGCTGGTTAGGTTAGCGCATGAGGCACCACTGGCGGGGCATTTAGGGGTGCGGATGACTACTGAAAGGCTGCGTTTTCATTTTTGGTGGCCTAATATGCCTGCATCGGTGGCTACCTTTTTGATGTCATGTCATGTTTGTCAGGTAGTTGGAAAACCCAACCAAGGAATACCCGTAGCAGCTTTGATCCCTATACCTGCAGTTGAACCGCCATTTAATCATTGACATGGTCGGCCCCTTACCCCCCACCAGTGCGGGATATAAGTACTTGTTGACATGGTCGGCCCCTAACCCCCCACCACTGCGGGATATAAGTACTTGTATCCTGAATATTATTCCTAGGGGGTAGAGGAGAAACAGATATAAAGTAAATGTTCAGACCTGGAAAGATGAAATGGCCTAGGCTATAAATATGATACCGGTCGGCGTTGGACTTACGTGTTAAATTGTATATGTAGGCTATCTGTGGTAGTCCAAGTAATATTGTGACGTTAACCACTCCGTTAGAACCGTATGGCTTGTCCTACAGTGACTCGCTAGGATCGCCAGGGCAGTGGATGTGGCTACAGTTGATGTATTATTGTGTGCTTTATTTCATATGAAAGCTTGTGTCATGGGCAGTCCAGAAAGGCTCTTTGTTTTCGCCCATGTCAAGACTTTATATATTTAATTGCAAAGTATATGTTTTATCATTAAGTAGTAATGATAGGATTTGAGAGAGAGAGAGAGAGAGAGAGAGAGAGTAGAACAGAGTGAGAGGAGGCGCGCAGTATTTTTTGCCATGCTTGATGACGTCACGGCTGGCTGGCCTGGGATTGGTTGGAGGAGTTTTTTTACCATGCTTGGTGACGTCATGTTTGGCTGGCTTCTTTGTCATTGGCTGAAGGAATTGTTACCGCTTTGTCTACGCAGTGCGAGCTAGTGCTAGTATATATACAGCTCTCTCGCCACTCTCTCCCTCAGATCTGGTTTCTAGAACGCATCGCTCTTATCCCTTTGATATCTGTCCTCCTCTCCGCACCTGAGAACCTTTTCCTCTGCCTATCTCTCTCATTTTCCATATCTTTCACCACCTTTTATTAATATTATACCCCCTCTGGTTAACTCTGCATAATCAGCTTCATGCTGGCCAGTTGTATTGTGCGTTAAGGTCTTATATAACCCATGTATGTTTAGTTGTTAAACATCTTAATTTCATAAGCATTTGTATTTATATTTGCATTTTTGCATTAACTCCTACTGTACCATAGGGTACAGTAATAAAAGTCCCCCCAAGTCCCAAGCAATGTGGCCTAAATGGCAAGGTATAACAACCTCCCACCTCAAAAGATGAAGGAATACTGGCTCTCCCAGCCTGCAGAGGCTTTAATATAAGCTGAGAAGTGTTGCGAACTCTAGAGCAGTGCTCAAACGGTTGTGGTACCAGGCACTGCCTGATACTGGCAGTTACAAGGAAAGTATAATACTGACGGCTCTCTGCCGTCACTGGGACTGGGGAGTGAGTTATCTACTGACGACTCCCTGCCGTCGCTTGTACTGAACGGGTTAAGGAATAAAAGTATTTGTATTTGTATTTGACCTATACAAAATCAGTATTTGATCCACTCATGATCAGAACAAAGGTATATATATATTTTTTAGTTCAGCTACCATTTCAGTAGGTTATTTGGCTTAGGAAGGGGCTTAGTGAATCATAAGGATTATATATATATATATATATATATATATATATATATATATATATATATATATATATATATATATATATATATATCACTTAGCCCTTTGACTCAAATTTCCTTCATACACTGCAATACGTCACCCAATAATTACCTGGTAAGAGCGAAAACTAACGTCAACGGACCGAGACTTTAATAACAAAAAGGGGCAGTGGTGGAGGCAAGTTTTAATTAGAGTGAGACAATGAAGTCTGTGGCAGCCTGGACTCGGGAGAAAGGTCAAGGTGAGGGACAACAGAGAATGTCAATAGTTCGGCGATAACTTGATATATATACTGTATATATATATATATATATATATATATATATATATATATATATATATATGTTAGTAAAGCCAGGTAATACATTTTCTTTAATACATACGAGGTTGAAAGAAATGGCAATTTCTGCGTTGGAAATTTTATTATTCAAAGTTTCCAGGTCTCTGATGAGTTTTCGCTGGGTGGCAGGAAGTAGATGAAGGAGATGAGCAAAATTCATGGTGGTACAGGGTTACATAAATGTAAATGATGATACAGGATATACGACGCGTTTCACTGGACAACCAGCATTATCAAGTAAGGATGGAATGATATAAAAGGTAAACAGGAAGGGTATATATTGAGGGTGGAGGATCAGAGGAGGCGGAAAACAAGGGACAAAAATCTACTATTGGAGGAGGGGGTTCTGGAAAAGAGAAAGGGGGGAACCGCTTCACGCATGTGCACTGGATGCGGGATGGTGGTTGGTTGGTGGGGTCGAAGCTGATTGGCTGCGTGTCGAGGGGCGTGGCCTAAGTTGTGTGGCGCCTGCGGAAGACGAAGCTGAAGGAGGTAGCGCGGGGGGCTGCATCAAGGGCACCGGGGGGCGAGGGGGGGTGTTAGGTCCTGTAGGAAAGTGCCTTTTGGCAGAAGGAAGGATCTGAAGGTCCAGAGTTTGGTTGTTGATGTTGGGATGTAAGGCTTGGATATATAAAGCTTCGAGTATAGGTAATCTCCTTGGGTCACTTTCTTTATCGAGTATGGTGGTGTGTTTCTCTAACTCGTTGCGTGTGAGGTGAGGGTGGTTAGGGGTGAGATAGTGGTCTTTGATGGCTCCAGCCTGAAGGTGAAGAGTTAGCCGACGTGAAAGACGAGTCTGCGTCATACCAATATAGGAATGAGGTCCACAGTCCTCATAATTACAGGTATGTTGGTAAATGACGTGATCGTCGGTCATCGGGCTCTTTATCTTGGTGGAGGCAGGTTTGTTGCGGAGAACGAGGTTGGAGGTCTTGGGGAATTTGTAGTAAATTATTACCCGGAACCCGGAAAACAAAATCAAATTAATAATTTACTACAAATCCCCCAAGACCTCCAACCTCGTTCTCCGCAACAAACCTGCCTCCACCAAGATAAAGAGCCCGATGACCGACGATCACGTCATTTACCGACATACCTGTAATTATGAGGACTGTGGACCTCATTCCTATATTGGTATGACGCAGACTCGTCTTTCACGTCGGCTAACTCTTCACCTTCAGGCTGGAGCCATCAAAGACCACTATCTCACCCCTAACCACCCTCACCTCACACGCAACGAGTTAGAGAAACACACCACCATACTTGATAAAGAAAGTGACCCAAGGAGATTACCTATACTCGAAGCTTTATATATCCAAGCCTTACATCCCAACATCAACAACCAAACTCTGGACCTTCAGATCCTTCCTTCTGCCAAAAGGCACTTTCCTACAGGACCTAACACCCCCCCTCGCCCCCCGGTGCCCTTGATGCAGCCCCCCGCGCTACCTCCTTCAGCTTCGTCTTCCGCAGGCGCCACACAACTTAGGCCACGCCCCTCGACACGCAGCCAATCAGCTTCGACCCCACCAACCAACCACCATCCCGCATCCAGTGCGCATGCGTGAAGCGGTTCCCCCCTTTCTCTTTTCCAGAACCCCCTCCTCCAATAGTAGATTTTTGCCCCTTGTTTTCCGCCTCCTCTGATCCTCCACCCTCTATATAATGACCCTTCCTGTTTACCTTTTATATCATTCTATCCTTACTTGATAATGCTGGTTGTCCAGTGAAACGCGTCATATATCCTGTATCATCATTTACATTGATGTAACCCTGTACCACCATGAATTTTGCTCATCTCCTTCATCTACTTCCTGCCACCCAGCGAAAACTCATCAGAGACCTGGAAACTTTGAATAATAAAATCTCCAACGCAGAAATTTGCCATTTCTTTCAACCTCGTATGTATTAAAGAAAAAAAAAAAAATATATATATATATATATATATATATATATTATATAAACAGCTTAAAACTGAATAAATAATAGGGAGAACAGTAAATTAATATTGGATGAATGACGATCGAAAGCATACCACAATAATTAAACATTATTACTGCAGATGAAAAGGATGGGTGGATTAATGATGGAATTTTCACTACCCAACAAGTAGCGATTGGTGGAATATGGATTAGAAATAAGCCAAGGTAGTACTGCCTTGGACGACCTGACAACCAATCTAGTGTATTTAACCCTTTGATGATCATTATGCGCTTGCTTCGACATTATATTCTGGCTATCATTGGACGATTTTATTCAGCTAAAGGTGAACGTGGGGGAGCTATAGGAGTTATTGAGAGAGTATTTACCCCTTTGATTCCTAGAAGTCCTTCCTGAAATACATAACATCGTCTAATTATGACCATCATAAAATGTAGGTCCTCCTAAAATTACAGGCTCGCTATCACTCGTCATGAAAAAATCTACACATCAATGGTACAAAAGGTCTTTAAATTGCCAAAAAAAAATGGGGCAAAAGGTCTTATGATCGCCAAACTAATGGAACGAACGTTTTAAAACCTCAAAGTTAATGAGACTAAACATGACAGAGAAAAAGCAACTAATTCCCCTTAAGAATATTTTAACGATAACAGAAGTTGTGTTACAACTTGATATATTATTGTGTGAGAGAGAGAGAGAGAGGTAACAGAGGCACTGGGTGTGAATGAACCACCCATCTGTCTCCTACTGCTCTGGGATCAAACTCCATTTTGTAAAACTCCTTTCACACAGCCATCCCGACGCTCCCAACGAGCAAAATTGGATTGTTGTGTAAATAAATGTATTAAAGACAGTCAGACGATAATGGCGTGGGACGACAACCATCCATACATGAAAGGACTTAATACTGTAAGACACCCGTAAGACCCCACCAACGGGACGACGCACACATCAGCAAGATAACAGACCAAGAAATTGAACAGACACATCACAAATTTCAACAGATTGCGAAGCAACAGGCAGAAAACAACCTCCCCACAGTCCCCCAACATTTACGATTGATTCTCGACCACACAGCAACAGGGATTGTGTGTGTGTGGGTGAGTGAGCGTATGTTGGTGTTTATGTTTGCGTGAGAGTGTATGTGTATGTGTGGGTCGGTGTGTATGTGTGTGTGTGAGTGTCAGCGAGTGCCTGTCTGAGTATATGTGTGTGAAGGTCAGTGAGTGTTTTGCATGTGCATGTGTGTACCTTGTGTCTGTGTGTGTGTCGGTGTGAGTGTGTGTTTAGCTCTGTGTGTACATATATCCCATTATGTATGTATATTTTGCGGTTGCTTGCATGAGTAGTAGCTTATAGTCATGTGTTTTGAGTTCCATAAACAAAATCTCTAATTATTATGTTTGCCTTATTTTTTTTTAGCTTAATTTCCTTTTGTTTGTGTTTTGGTGCCTGCATATTTTTACAGATCTTTAAATTAATTGTGTTCGATATATATCTTACCTCATAATTATGTGTCTCCCAACAATAGGATACAGCCAACCAACAATAGGATACAGCCAAAGGACGGCGTCCCAATAGAAAAATTATCCGGACAGCCTTCTGACTGCCTCCCTACCCCCGTCCCGCTAGACTACAACCACTAAGGTCCAGCTATACCTCCCGATATTTTCGAACATTACCGAAAATATACAGGACCGCGCCGCCTGGACACTGAAGATGCACAACTCCTCATCAGACATCATTGGAGTGTCGGTCTCCTGGCGGTCTGGGAGTGTGGGGACAGCTGTGTGATAGGGGCTAAAGCCAAACGTGCTAACCAATGCACTACTGGGCAACCTGATTGTGAATTATTTCACGTATTATAGTATATATAAGAGATAGACGGGAAGAAACGAGGGTAGACAATGGAAGAAATTGGACAAAGTGAAAAGTAAAAGGGACACTGGAGAATGGAGAGAACAGAGAAGGTAAGTGAAAGGCAGTAAGATAAGATGGCATCAGGGAATGAACAATAAATATTGAGAAAGACAAAAGGTGGAAATAAGTCAAGCAAATAAGACAGGGAGAAAGATTTTTGAAGAAATGGATTTCACTGAATCTAAGTCAGAAAAGCATGGTTGGTAATCTGATAGAGACGAACAAATAAAATCAGAAATCACAAGGCAACAGAAAAATATAATGTGAGATTTGAGAGGAATACTGAGAAAGAACAGGGAAATATGCAAGACAGAATATGGAAGAAGGCGGGGAAGAAAAGTAAAAGAAAAGTGATGGAATACGAAAGAAAGAAGATAAAACAGAATTTTGTTAACACCAATAAAAACTGGAGGAACAACTATATATATATATATATATATGTGTGTGTGTGTGTGTGTGTGTGTGTGTCATACAGAGAGAGAGAGAGAGCGAGAGCGAGAGCGAGTGGGAAACAAATAAATCTTAATATTAGACACCCAGAACCAGAGAACACCAAGTCACAAGCACAACTATACTCCATTTATTTTCATCTGTTGATGAATGGAATCCCTTTGCAGTTGATTTTTCGATAGTTTACCCCTTCTGTACAGGCGTCGTCCATTTTCTTTTATTCTGGCTACTACTAATCAATGTTATTCAGTTTAGGAAGGATCTCTAGCAATTATAAGGCTTCGAAATATCTCAATCAACTCTTTCCGCTACTACAGCTCCTCTCTAAGCTGCATTAAATCATCTAAATTTACCTAAATTAAATATACCAGACAAAATTTGACATTACTATGTTTCTGCATCATATAAGAACCAAATTTACATAATTAAAATAATATTTCATTCAAAAATCGTTAAAATAACTGATAAATCTTGACGGGAACTTTGCAATTGACCATCAGCTGAAATGAAACCGAGTATAGTTACACATATAACACATACACCCCGTTATCAAAACACACAGCAAGGTACACAGAAATACACTCCAGCACCCTGACAAACTTGATGTATTCGTTAAGGAAAGTGTTGGGGGTGATAGACGGTGATAAGAGAGAGAGAGAGAGAGGTTTCAATATATAATGGAAACTTGAGGTTCATTCGATGCATAAATTGAATCCGGCGACTTTATTCATGATTGCATGTTAGTATCTACACCTATATCTTTTTCTTCTCTCTCTCTCTCTCTCTCTCTCTCTCTCTCTCTCTCTCTCTCTCTCTCTCTCTAACCAGAGAGAGAGAGAGAGAGGCTTACAATTATATCCATTGCTCTGATGATTGCATGGTTTAATTACTCCTGGGTTCAAATTGCCTTGTTAATGGAGTATTGAGGTAGTGGTGACTGCTACGATATATATACAGTATATATACAAAGGAATTCAAGCAACAACAGGTTAAATGAACCTTCTTCTAGGTTGCTTGCTCACTAGATCACTGGTGCTCAGAGTGTTCAATCGTAGTTTATAGTGGGTAAGAGTCAACTGGAAAGGAAAGTACTGTCGTGGAACTAATGCCCAAGAGTGGGTTAGAAGATGTTAGCAGGGGATAATTTGGGTTAGTAACATAACACACCAAGAAGTGATTGTTTTTGCAACTGGGAAAAAGAGAGTAACATCTTAAAGGGCTTTCCCACTTGCCCGATATTCAGCATCGATAAGACTCGACATGCCTAGGAAAACTATCGTCTCTCCTCTAATTTCTTCCCTCCTTGATGGAAATTTGCTCTCATTCAATCTGTCCCAAAGAAGGGTGACCGCTCTCAAGCTTCCAATTATCGTCTAATTTATCTCATTTCTTACATCTCTAAAGTTTTTAAAACTATTCTTACTTCAAAATGTCTTAGTCATTTATCTTACCATTATCTACTCTCAGATCGGCAAAGCCATCATCATACATACACGAGTCGTTGCCCGAGTTCAACATGAGTGAACGATGGGTGACACACTTTGTGACTCTGCCAAGAGCCAGCCCGAGTAGGTCACTGTTCCCAATTTACCAAGAGTCAACAAGAGTCGGTACGTGTTCATCCAAGAGTCAGTACCAGTCACGGAGAGTCAACAAGAGTCACAAAGAGTGTATCACGAACCCAACACGAGTTGAGGAAATTTGAAAAATAACGGTCAAATTCCAGGGTACGAAAACAAAGAGTCAGTACGAGTCAACACGAGTCAACAAGAGTGTAACAAGAGTCTACAAGAGTGTAACAAGAGCCAACAAGATTGTAACAAGAGTCACGAAGAGTGCCGTCATCTGGGGTGTCATCGGACAATGTACCTGCATATATGTATGTATGTGTGTATGTATGTATATACTAATGCGCATTCCCGTAGCTGGGGGTGGCCAACTCGAGAGAGACCGAACAGAAACAACATTTAAAGGTCCAATTTGTATAGTTTGGTACCACTTTCGCGTTCTCTCACCCCTTTCTGTCTCGTCTACTAGATGAAATTTACAAGGGAAGGAGGATTCCGTCCCCAGAAGGAAAAGTAGGACAGTAAAATAGACAGATAGAAAATAGTAAGTAAAAAGTATATAGTACAAATATATAAAGAAAAGAAATAGCGCTAAAAATGTCATAAATTGTCGCACACATTATCGCTTGCTTAGACCGAATGACCTCTTCCCCTCTATCAATCTACTGTATTTATCTTCTGTATCTAATTATCTTCCTTATTAATGAACAGAATGATTTGTTTGTTCATGTTATTTAATCATTATTTAGTTTCTAATGCTTTAGAATGAACAAACATACTATCCTACCATTACATTAATAATTATTATGAACAAAAACAGCAAATAAAAGCAATCCCCTATCTTTTATGTAAGGCTGAACGTATGATTCCGACACCTTATATTATCAGAGAGTATAGGCTTATTTCATAATTTGCACATTTTACGCTCACTTGGACCTAACGACCTTCGATCAATATCTCCATTATCTAATTATCTCCCTTATTAATGGACATAATTATATGTTGTTTGATGTCATTTTATTAATTGTTTAGTTGCTAATGCCGTGGAGATGAAAACAATTACGTCCTACCATTGCATTAACAATTATTATGACAACAGAATAATATTATAATATAAATTTCCCCCGTTTATTATTCAAGCCGATCTAAGCTATTGACAATTTATCATTTCAGAAATTTAAGTCTGTTTCATAACAAGGTTATTTTTGCTCAAGTTATTGATCGCTTTCACTTCTCACTGAAGAATCGGGAATACAATTTTTTACATTTGTTTAACCGACTTGTGTAATTTTGCTCATTATGTGTTAGTGGTATAATTAGTTTATTTAGCCCATCAAATCAGAAATTATTCACAGATTCCATAGATACCAAATAACAAATATAAAAGCTGATAAATAAGGGAGATAGCTAGATACAGATGGAAATGAATACAGTAGATAGAAATAGAAGTAATAGAGAGAGAGAAAGCAGATGACAGGGAAAATTATAATACGAAATGCACACAAATAACACTAGCGGTCTCTGTTTTCTAAAGGGTTACCGAAGTTACATGTTTTCTGTTTTCGTTCTGTTTTCTAAAGGGTCTTTGCAATGTCGATGTTTTCATATGGTTAAATATGGTTTAATATTATATTTTGAAGAAGTTGGGTCACAAGCGAGTCATGAAGAGTTATGCAGAGTTCAACAAGAGTCAAGACAAGTCACGAAGAGTCAACAAGAGTCAACACGTGTTGACAAGAGTCTACCCGTATGTCCTTCGGACTGGTGACGGGGACAAGAAATTTCATGCAGGTTTGAAATATCTAGGCCACATCATGAGTACCCAGGACACACCTCGATACCACCAGTACTCACAAGAGTGTAACACGAGTCACGAAGAGTCACAAAGAGTATGACAGAGTCATTGCCGAATATGGACATTTCATCATTCGTGTTGGACTCGGGCACCAACTCGTGTACGTGTGATGATGGCTTAACTCTTGGTCATCCTCCTTTCGGGACTTCTGTGAGACTTGTTCTATTATGTTAGACATATCCAAGGCCTTTGATAGAAGTCTGGCACAATTCTCTTTCAAATATTCATAAACAATCTTATCACCTGCACCTCCAGCCTCATTCACTCATATGCTGATGACTTTACATTACACTATTCAACTAGCTTTCCACAACATCCCTCCCAGCAATTACTTCAAAACTCACGTGAGGAGGCCATATTGTACATATCTACTTATCTTTCTGTTATATCTGATTGGGGGCAGAACAAACCTTGTTACTTTCAATGCCTCTAAAACTGTATTTATCAATTTGTCTACTGGTCACAACCTCTTTCCCTGTTGACCTCTCTTGGAAAGATCATATTTCCACTCTTGCTAAAACAGCTTCCCAGAAGCTAGGTATACTACAAAGTACAAAGGAGTACAAAGGAAATCAAGCAACAACATAGCTAGTGACCCTTCTAGGTTGCTTGTCCTCCAAAATACTGAGGATCAAGTGTCCAAACAGTGGTTTAGAGTGGGTAAGGGAACATTAGAAAGGGAGTTACTGCCCTGGAACTAATGTCCGTGGCAGGATTAGGAAGTTAGTAGAGGACAGATGGGTTAATAACTGAGGGGGGGATAAAATAAAGTTATTCATTTACAAACGCAGTCAGTCGCGGGTTTGATGCGAGATATTTGCCTAGTTGAAGTTTAAATGAATCAACGGTGATGCAGTCTATAACGTTTCGGGGAAGCCCATTCCACAAGTTGACAACTCGATTGAAGAAGAAATTCTTAGATTCGTGCGAGTTAAAAGATTTACCAATAATTTTGCAACCGTTTCCCCGCGTGTAATTAGATTGGTCGATAGTGAAGTACTTACTACAGTTCATATTGTCGATGCCTTTGATGATTTTGAACACTTGAATTAAGTCACCTCTTAATCTGCGCTGGGTTAAAGGAAATAGATTTAATTCTCTAAGACGCTCTTCGTATGGTTTGTTCTTTAGGCTAGGTATCATTTTGGTAACTCTACATTGAACTCTTTCTAGCTTGTTTATATCTTTTTGGTAATAAGGGCACCAGGATTGAATGCAGTATTCCAGAAGAGGGCGGACTAAGGAATTGTAAAGGGTTAGGATAACTTCTTTGGATTTATGCTCAAATGACCTGCCTATAAAGCCAATTATTTTGTTTGCCTTCTTAACAACTTCTGAACATTGTTGACTAGGTTTTAGGTTACTCGATATTGTTACTCCCAGATCGGTTTCTCTGTTTACATTCTTAAGCTGAGTGCCATTCATCGAATAGTTTGCTTTCTCGTTTAGGTATCCGATATGTAGTACTTTACATTTATCCGCATTGAAACTCATTTGCCATATTTGGGCCCAACATGACAATTTATCTAGATTGTGTTGCATATCGTCAACTTGTTCTTTTGAGAGTACGCTATTTGCAATTTTTGTATCGTCAGCAAATTTTGAGATTGTACAGGTGAGACCCTCATCTATGTCGTTGATGTAAATTAGAAAGAGAATTGGTCCTAGTACCGATCCCTGGGGTACCCCGCTACTTACATTGGTCCATTTAGATGCCTTACCGTTTATGACTACTCTTTGCTTTCTGTTGCTGAGCCAATTTTCTATCCATTTCAACACACCGTCTTGTATTTCATGCGCTTTTAGTTTTAGCAGTAAACATTTGTGGGGAACTTTGTCAAAGGCCTTTTGAAAATCAAGGTATATAATATCTACAGCTTTACTCTCATCGTAGAGTTGAGGATATCGTGGAAGAAGTCTAAGAGGTTTGTTAAACAGAAACGTTTTTTACGAAAGCCGTGTTGAGTATCTTTAAGTATGTTATTTTCCTCTAAGTGATTTACGAGTCTGTCTCGTATAACCGTTTCTAGCATTTTACATACAACTGAGGTTAAGCTAATTGGACAATAGTTACAGGGTAGGGATTTGCTGCCTTTTTTTAATATCGGTGTTACGTTGGCTAGCTTCCACTGATCAGGCATAGTTCCAGACTGCAAGGATTTATTGAATAGTAATGTCAGTGGTTTGGAGAGCTCATCCTTAGCTTACTTTAGAACTCTAGGCGAGATTGTATCAGGTCCAGGCGTTTTATTTACCTTGAGTTTATCTAAACAATTCAATACTTCTCTCTCTGTAACGGTGATATTGCTTAGAACATCTGAATTATCAATCTGAATCGGCGATGGTGTAGGGATATCACTGAGGTCTTCTGTTGTAAAAACTGATGCAAAGAAGGTATTGAGGGCATTGCTCATTTGTACTTCGTCTTTGGTGTATTCTCCATTTTCATCGACTAACGGTTACAGTTGAAGTAACTACTTTTTTCTTTCTGATATAACTATAGAATTCTTTCGGGTTTGTTTTACTTTGATTCGCAATATGTAACTCTAAGGTCTTTTTACTTTGCTTAATTAACTTTTTGGCTTTGCGTCGTAGCTCTACAAATTTCACCCGTTCTTCGTCATTTTGTGAGGATTTTAATCTATCATTAGCAATTTTTTTTTAGCAAGCAGGCAGTTTCAAATATCTTTATTCCACCATTTGGGCTTATTATTATGGCCGGGACGCCGTATTTTCGATGGTATGCAGTCTTGCACTGCTTTTAGGTAAGTGGTTTCGAATAACTTCCAAGATGTATTTATGTCGTTATTGTTAATTAAAAAGCTCCAGTCAGTTTCTTTAAACATAGCTCTAAGTTTATGGAAGTTTGCTTTCTTGAAATTAGGGACTTTTTCGATGCTACTATTTGGTTCGTTACTAATAAACTTTAAAGTGAAAGTTATCGTACTATGGTCGCTGTTACTGAATTCATCACCAACATTCAAATTCTCTATCAATTCTTCTTTTGTTGCAAGTACAATGTCAAGAACGTTATTACCACGGGTCGGCGTTCGAACAAATTGATAAAGCGAACTCTCTTGCAAGTGGTTACTCAAGGTTACTCAAGGTGGTTACTCAACCACCTCGGGGGTTCTTTACCCCTGCACAGCTTCTTACTCTTTACAATGCACAGTGCATCCATGTATAAAGTATTGTTCACATGTGTGGGGAGCCTCCTCACACACAGCACTTATAGATAAAGTAGAAAAGAAAGCCTTTTGCATCATTAACTCACGTCCATTCACTGATTCTCTGCAGTCTCTCACACTTCGCTGCAATGTTGCATCTCTCTCACTATTCTACCGCTATTACAATAATCAGTGTTCCTCAGAGCTCTCTCAGTGTATACCACCCCCTCTACATAGAGCATGTAGCACCCATCTTGAAACACAATCCCACTTTTTGCCTTCTCATTTCTGTATCTGCATTAAATCTCATTTGCTTAATTTGAGCCCAACATGACAACTTATCTAGATTAGTTTGCATAATTTTGTACATGTTCATTTTAGAGCACGGTATTTTCAATGTTTGTATTGTCTGTAAACTTTGACATTGTACAAGTGAGACCCTCATCTATGTCGTTAATGTAAGATAGGACGAGAACTGGACCTAATTCGGATCCGTCGGATATGCCACTGGTTACATTTGTCCATTTGGATGTTTTACTGTTTATGACTACCATTTCCTTTCTTTCACTGAGGCATTTGTCTATCTATCTCAATACACCGCCTCATATTCCATGCGCTTTTAGTTTTATCAATACATGTTTGTGGGGAACTTTGTCAAAAGCCTTTTGAAAATAAAGATATTTAGTATCTACAGCTTTAATCTCGTCATAAAGGTGAGGATATTGTGAAAGAAGTCTAAGAGGTTTGTTAAGCAGGAGTGATTGGTATGGAAGCAGTGTTGAGTATCTTTGAGTATGTTGTTTCCTATAAGTATTTACAATTTTATCTCTTATGAGTGTTTCTAGCATTTTACATACAACTGATGTTAAGCTAATTGGATGATAGTTAATAGGTAAGGGTTTGCTGCCTGTTTTTAGATATCGGTGTTGTTGTTACGTTAGCGAGCTTCCATTTATCAGGCATTGTCCCAGACTGCAAGGATTTACTGAAGAGCAATGTCAGTGGTTAACATTTAGCTTCCTTTTTAATTCTAGCTGAGATTGTGTTGGGGTCCAGGTGATAGATTTAGCTTGAGTTTTTCCAAACATTTCAACACTTCTCTCTCTGTAATGCCGATATTGCTTAGAGCATCAGAAATGTCTATCTGAACTGGCTATGCTGTAGGGATATCGCTAAGGTCTGTTGTTGTAAAAACTGATGCAAAGAACGTATTGATGGAATTACTCATCTGTTATTCGTCTTTGGTGTATTCTCCATTCATATCTACTAAGGGTCCAATAGTTGAAGAGGTTATGTATCGGGGTCATCTATCAATACAATAACCGGCAATCCTGTGCACCTCCAAGCTCCCACGAACGCCTCTGACACTTATACTCAATTTCACTATTAACCCGGTAAGCGCTAAATAGACCTAGGGGCTAGGGTAGTTATTTGTGTATTTCTAGCCTTGGATTCTGACAGAATTCGTTATATTTACAATATAGACCATTATTTGTTTTCGGTATGCTTTTATTTTACATATATGATGTATATATGAACCTTCAAGAGTGCTAAAATAAGTGGGAAAAGCATTTGGGTGGTGAAAAACGAAGATATTGGCCACCCGGTCGTAATGTCAGGCGAGAGAGAGAGACAGTCAACCCTCCTCTCTCGCTGTCTGTGAGGTAACTGAGACGAGCGTGGCGGTGTGGGCTGGTGTCTGGGTGTTACATATCGATCTTTTCTGCAACCCACTTGTGCTACATTATCGCGGGAGAGAAACATAACCGATAAATGATGATAATAAGAGGGAAAATAGGTGATAATTGAGGAGGGGAGGGAGGGGGGAATAAGGTGGGGAAGGAGGGGAGGGGGGTGGGTGAGATTTACATGGATGAGTACTGGAGGGGAATTATCTCACCTAGAGACAAATTCTTTTTTTTTTATAGGCCCTTTTTTTTTTTTGGAAAGCTTTTTTTATGGTCCTGCTTCCGTGAGGCCTATCGCGTTCCCTATAGGAAGCCTTCCGTGAGGCCTATCGCGCTTGCCGGGTTAAGGGGAGATCTCCACTTGAGGGATTTTTTTCTTGACCCCTTTCTCCCTCATGTTTAGCCCCATTGCTTTTGATATTATAAAATGTTTGCCCCAATAGTTTAGCGATTTTAAGAACTTTCACCCCATATTAAGACCTTTCGTGCAATTCAGGTGTCGATTTTATCCTGGCGAGCGAAAGCGAGCCTGTAATTTAAGAGGAACCGGCTTTCAGCCGGGACATTTTTCTACCGAAAAATGTACAAATTTATCTTGAAAGGGGGTCAAGGGGGTGTAATTTCAAGCTTGATGGAAGTTTAGGAAACACACTAAAAACCTCCCCTTAAGATTGAAGCTTACTAAGAAGTTACTAAGACGTTCAAGTTGTTCAAGTGAAGAATATCAGTTTCCTTCTATTATTTGCATAAGGATAAATATATACACAGTATTTTCCTCACATTAAGGGTGGTGGCAGATTTGACTACAATTGATCTTAGAACATGTTATACCCTCTAATAAGTCTCATATTGATACAAGTAGCCTATAAGGTTAAGCTAATTATTACGGCGAGTCAGGGAGTGACAAAATAGTGAACTCTCTTGCAAGGTGGCATATATTTCACGTCCACAATGTGAAGTAAGCATATTCCCCTACTTAGTTTCAGGTAAATTAAAGTCGCCAAGAATTATGGTATCCTGAATGTTAGAATGTGAGAATAATGATAACATTTTATTGACTCCACGATTTCCAAATTTCTGGTTCTTATGAAGTATATACTGCTCTGTCTGGTTGCCCACGATCGACCACGTTTTTTATACAACAGTTGTCTGTTAATGTTTGTATTTTTCGTATTGATGCCATAGGCCGAGTTCTGCCTGCTTGTGAAATACTTCGAATCGAGTGGAGTAAGTTGACACATAGCTCGCTCGGTCAGCTACGCAACCACTAGCCGCATGATACAGACCAGGTCCCGTCGACATCCAAGGCCAGTTAAGGGGCCTTCCCACATCAAGGACTTTTGAAGCCGACTCTCTAGGAGTGTCAAGTCTGTGCTACTCCGGGAGAAATGGCACCGAGTGCTTTCGAGTGGGATAAATACACCGAGTAAAACGAGTAAAACGGGGTAGGACAGACTAACACTCTGTCCTAGTCTGTGTCTTAACAGACTTTGTCAGGAGTGTGACAGTGCAGTCGGTGTGACGCATGCCGAGTATGAGCATGCTGTACAGAACGCTCAGTCAGACCCCACTCTCGCTAGGATCGTCAGGGGGAACTTTGGCTGTAGTCCGTGTAGAGTTTCCTAACTCAGTTTATGTGAGCCGTTGTACTATAAGTATTATAATTATGTATTTTGTTTTCTTCTAAGTCAACGAGTTCTATTTTATATCATTAGATATAAGTATTGTGTGTGGGACTTATATATAATGAGGAGAAGAGAGAGAGTTATGTAACGACGGCCAGTGAGCGCGCCACGAGGTAGGTAGGCCTCCCTCCCTCCTCCCTCCTCCCTCCTCAAGCGCGTGGGAAATCCTTTGTCGATCCCAGATTGAGAGAGAATATGACGTAATGATTGTCAGTGGGCGGTCCTTAGTAGTTTGCGATATGCCGCTAGAGGGCCGAGTATAAAAAGGAGAGGTCCTCGCCACAATTCTTTAGAACTCATCAGGCAGAGCGACTTCTCAAATCCCTTGCAACTATCCATATTCTTCCGACTGATGTGAACTTTCTCTACTCTCTGAACAGCCTATCTTCTTCTCTTCTCGTCCCTTTTTAACCCATGATCCCTTTGGTGCAGATTTAGTCAGCCAAAGTATTATCGCTTGAGTTCTCACGAGATATATGCCTGTTAGATAGCCTATTTTGGAAGGGATAACTAGAATAGGATTGATTGATGTTTGTTGCACTCGTATATGCATTTCCCTGTGTACGATTATCCATGTTCCTGTTTTCTGCTGGTTTAGGTAATGCTAGACTGGGATAGGGTTTCGGGAGTTGTGATTTCCTATGAGTACTAGGTTTTGGTTGAACCGGTACAATTGCAACGGAGACGTGGGAAGCCTAGGTGGTCTTTCTGCCTGTGTACCTTGAGAGTTTAGCACTGTGTTGCGAGTGAGGGCTTTTGCCTCTGCCACCCAACACTGTGCTATCTCGTTTGCTTGACTTTGAGAGGATCGCCAGGAGAGAACCAGATACTAGTGATCTGGATCTCTCAAGAGAGCATCCCGTCAATTAACGTAATTTGGCCGCACAGTCTTAAGGACCTCGCTAGGCTACGAGCCGCTTGCTCAGCCATTGTTTCCTAACCTTAGATATCCCAGCTAGACTTTGCTCGACCAGCAGATACAGCATAGTATTGAAGCTTCTCCTTATGTATGTTATTGTTTATGCACTATTGATTTCATGTGTGGCACGCTTAGCTACTTTAGAGATTAGTGGCCCACGAGCACAATCCTAGTAGGCTATTGTCAGTGCATTGTCGGAGTACTTCTTCTTAATGTTTGCCATTTACTATTGTTTATTCTTATAATTCTTCTTATGTCAACTTAAAGCCTTTAATTGCCAGTGTGTTACTTATTGAATTGCTGTTCAAAATCCGATACTTACTTCTTACGAGTATTCGAGAAGCATCTAACTTTATCAGAAGATTCCTTGCTTGATGCTCGAGGACTATTGTTTAACGTAACGTAATAGTGCCGATCCGAAGTAGAGGGTGGAGGACTTCTTAAGTTCTTAGTCAAGGGTGGATTACTTCGGCTTCGGCCAACACTATTCTTTAGTGTTGTAGTACTTTCTTCTTTGTTTGATTGTTGACCAGACTAGATAACTCCCGTCTTGTTATTAGTCTGTTGTGTGAAACGCTAGTACCGAGTTCTTGTATACCCCGTTATAGCAGATAGAACTCTGGAGGGTAGTGGCGTTTTTTGTTCGGCTGGCAGTACTCTGGGGTTGGGATCGTGTGTTTCCGTTGTGGCAGCGAGCCATACTCGAGTCCTGTGTAAGAGCCCTAGTGTACCCGAGTGCCCGGTCGTAACAAATGGCGACCTTGCTTAGGATTTTGTGAACAGTATAATTTTTTGCAGAGTTGTACAACATTTGTTTGTTCGTACTTTAGCGTACATATTGAAGAATATTTTTTTTTGTAAGGCAATTAGGAGAGCATTTAAGAGACTCCAGTTAATTTAGTAATTAGTGCTTACATAAGGGAGTTAAACACTTTTGTCTCGAGAATTTTTTGTGAACTTCAGTATGTCGTGCCCTAGTACTGACGAGGAGCGAGAGATGCCATTTGAGGAGGTGCCGTTAGTAACTAGTGAGGAGGATGCTAGACTTTTTGTGAGTAAGCGGTGCCACGTGACGGAGGGGAGGCTGACTGGGGTGGATATTTATGGCTTGCACCTGATAGCCAAGGTTTTGGGCAGATCCAATGTAGTAGGGATGTCCAAGGGGGAGCTGATTTCCTGGGTGTTGCGTGGGCGACATGGGGTTTCGGAGGAGAGGGCGTTTGGGGGGGTTCCTCCCCAGATCCCCTCTCACTCGACTCCCACAGTGCCGTCCACTCAGTTGCCGGAGGTTAGCACTCTCCCACAGAGGGATGAGAATTGGAAGATTGGAGTGCCCTCGGGCGGTGCGTATGGTGGTTCCCCAGTTCTTGCCCCCCCTCCTTCAGTAGTGGCAGCTCCCTCTTCCTGCCTGTCTCCAGATATGATATTTAGACTTGAGCTTGCTAAAATTGAGTCTAGGAAGTATGAGATTGAGGCTGAGTCTAGGAAGCAGGAGAAGGAGATTGAGGCTGAGTCTAGGAGGCAGGAGAATGAGACTAGGAGGCAGGAGAATGAGACTAGGAGGCACGAGGCTGAGCTTAGATACGACTCAGAGAAATATTGTGCTCAAATAGATTTAGATAAGACTCGTGCAGAGTCGACAGGGATTCGGATGCCGTGAGGGCCAAGTAAGAGAACAGTCCTTGTCTCACTTAGTCAAATTGGTGCCGGCATTTAGTGAAACTGAAGTCACAGAATTTTTTAATCGTTTTGAGAAGAAGTGTAGGGAGCATAATTGGCCTGAAGAGAAGTGGGCAGCTCTGGTCTCCTCAAGACTTACGGGTAAGGGTCTGAAGGCTTATGATGCACTGCCTTTAGAGTCTTGCATTGACTACCCAGAATTGAAGAGAGCTGTCCTACGGGCATACGAGTTGCAACCAGAAACATATCGATTGAAGTTTCGGGGTGTTACAAAGACTAGGGAGGCGACCTTTCTTGAACATGCCCGGGACTTAAAAGATGCACTTACAAACTGGACACGTTCTGAGAAAGCTGAGACGGCCGAACAGTTGACTGAGCTGTTTCTGCTCGAGCAGTTTTATAAGTGTACAGGTGCAGAAATGACTTTAACTATTAAAGAAAAGAATCCAAAAAACTCTACAGGAGGCAGCTGAGATGGCTGACCTCCGGCTATCATTAATTCGTGGGTGCGGGTCTGCCCAGCGTAGTGAGGCAGGTAACAAGGGGCGTGACGCCCCACCCCCCCGAGTTAGTAATATATCTTATGCAAACAAGTACAAGAGTTACGATACCAAGACTGGCCACAAGACTAGCACCGTCCCATTTAAGAAGGGGCCGGGCCCTTCCCAGTACCAAGGGAAGCCCAAAGGGGAGTTAGAGTGTTATCAATGTCATAAAAAGGGGCACTTTGCAAGAGTCTGTCCTAGCAAACCACCTACAGCAGCTGTGTCTTTGGCCTGCAACATTGGTGTGTCTCTGAAGTCTTCTGAGTTTGCCCGGGGCAGTTCGTCAGAGGCTGAGGCACAGCCAGTGCAGAAGCACCTGGGAGGCTCGAACCCTGCTCAGGATGTTTTTTGCGACCATAGAGGACGGGGTTGCGTGATGTGGGCGGGGCGCAAGCATGGAGTAGAGGTCTTGTGTGATACAGGTGCTTCCCAGACTTTGATGAAAAACTTGACTGGCTACCCTATAAATGCGGCTCGGGTGGTAGTGGTGCAGGGTATTAATGCAACTCGGTCATACCCGCTGGTGCGGTTGGAGTTGGAGGTGGATGGTGTGGCACGTGAATTGGATGTTGGGATTGTGGAGAAACTGCCAGTGGAGGGCGTCGACCTTCTTCTCGGCAACGACTTTGCAATGCCCGCTTCTGAGGTTCTACCCTTAGTCGTTGCCGAGAGGCCGGCCGACGTGAGTAGGGAAGAGCGAGAGTGGGTCGAGCGGTGCCAGGCACAACCCATGGCATGTGCTGTCACCCGAGCTCGGGCAGCTAAAGTGTCACAGCCTAGTCCTCCGTCTTCAGACCAGCAGAGGAACGATCAACAGGAGGAGGCTAAAGCTGGAGTTGGTTTTAAGAGTTTTGACTCGGCGGCTCTCCTGGGTGATTCAGTATTAGCACCATTACTTAGTTCTGGAGTAGCCCCTGGGCCTGTCATCGAGAGTGACGAGGCTGGGCATGACGAGTCTCCACGACAGCAACGTTATGAACATCGAGAGAGACAGAGGGAGCAGCCCAGTATCGGGGAGGGTCATGCATTGCTCCGGGAGCAGTTAGATCGCTTGGCACCCTCAGATATACGTCGGTTGCAGCTGGAGGACCCTGAGCTCCAAACGTGTGCTAATGGAGCTGTGGAGCTCGACGAGGACGGTGATGCACAGCCGGGAGATTTTTTTTATTTAGATGGCATCCTCTATCGGCGTTTTCAAGACCCTAACCGTAGCTGGAAAAAGGGGTCCGGAGTAGTGGACCAGTTGGTGGTGCCGCGGGAGTGCAGGGATAGCCTACTGAGTTTGGCGCATGACACACCGCTGGCAGGACATTTGGGGGTAAGAAAAACGGTGGCGGCTTTGGGGAAGTTGTTTTGGTGGCCGGGGATGAAGTCTCATGTGCAGTCATGGATAAACTCATGTGATATTTGTCAACGGGTCGGGAAACCAAACCAAGTTATTCCTAAAGCTCCGTTGCACCCTATTCCGGTAATTGGGCCACCTTTTAGTAAGATTGTTGTTGACATGGTTGGTCCACTCCCTCCCACAAAGGCTGGTAATAAATTTTTGTTAACCATCATGGATGTTGCCACTAGATACCCCGATGCATACCCCATGAAAAACGGCATGGCTAAGACGGTAGTCAGTAACTTGTTGTGGTACTTTTCAAGGTACGGGTACCCGGAGGAGATTCAGTCTGACCAGGGGTCCAATTTCACCTCCAATCTCTTTAAGCAAACAATGCAACAGCATGGGATACGGGCGGTGGTATCATCAGCGTATCACCCTGAGAGCCAAGGGGTGCTTGAGCGGTGGCATGCCACCCTTAAAAGCATGCTCAGGTGTTATTGTGCTGACAACGGAAGAGATTGGGATCTTGGATTGCCGTATGTACTGTTTGCTGCTCGGGAAGTGCCTGGTGAGAGCCTGGGATTTAGTCCAAACGAGCTGATTTTTGGACACCGCGTCAGGGGCCCCCTTAATATGCTGCGGGAAATTTGGGAAGGAACTGTGCAGCCTTGTTCCTTGTTAAAGTATGTGTTTGAAAGCCGTGAGCGCATGCTTAAGAGTCTGGAGATGGCTGGTCGGAATTTAACAGGATCACAAGCTTTAATGAAGGACAGGTATGATCGCAAAGTGAAGCTCCGGAAGTTCATTGTAGGACAAGAGGTATTAATTTTGTTGCCTTTGGTTGGTAACCCCTTGTCTGCGAAGTATACTGGACCCTATAAAATTGTGGAGAAAATTTCGGACCTAGATTACCTTGTTGCCACTCCAGACCGGAGGAAAAAGAACCAGTTATGTCACGTGAACCTGATAAAAGAGTATGTGAGGCGCCCCTCTGAGCCTCTCACTGTCCCTGTGTTGGCTTGTTGCGGCCGTGGTGGAGAAGGAGAGGGGGACAGTCAAGCTTCAGAGGAGGATAGCTGGGATCACCATGTTTCAGCGGATCAGTGGGCGGGGAACTCGAGCCTAAGGGCTGACGAGGCTATAGCTCATTTGCCTGAGCCGCAGTTTGAAGCTATCCGTCAGTTGCTCGGTTCATACCCCACTGTATTTGCTGAACACCCAGGCCTCACTACTCAGGCTATGCATGATGTTGACGTGGGGGACCATCTACCCTTTAAGTCAATCCCGTACCGTGTGCCCCCCATAAAACTACCCGCTCTGAGGGATGAGTTGGAGTATATGCTCGGTAGAGGGTTGATAGAGAAAGGCACCGTTAAATGGACTTCCCCCGTAACACTGCAGCCTAAGCCAGATGGCAAGGTACGCTTCTGTATTGATTTCCGTAGGCTAAACGGTTTGACTCCAACTAACCCATATCCTCTTCCTCGGGTTGATGATAGTGTTGATAAAATTGGTAATGCTCGGTTTTTGTCTAAAGTAGATTTAGTAAAAGGTTACTGGCAAGTACCTTTGTCCGAGCGTGCTAAAGAGGTATGTGGTTTTGTGGTGGACGGGAGTACTTACCGGTGTAATGTTATGCCCTACGGACTTAAGAATGCACCAGCAACGTTTCAGAACCTGATGAATGAAATTATCAAGGACATTCCAAATTGCACCGTATACTTGGACGATGTAATCATTTATGATGACGACTTTGAGAGCCATTGTGAGCACCTGGAGACCTTGTTCCGGAAACTTAGTGAAGCAGGTCTGGTAGTAAATTTGGCAAAGTGTGACTTCGTAAAAGCCACTGTGCAGTACCTTGGGTTTGTAGTGGGAAGGGGACAGGTGTGCCCTCCTCAGAACAAGGTACAGGCTATCAATAAATTTCTGCACCCAACCACCAAGAAGCAGATTATGAGATTCTTGGGTATGATTGGCTACTACAGACGCTTTATAAAAGGTTACTCCACGGTGTTGGCACCTCTCACAGATTTGTTATCTAAAGACAAAAAGTTTTTGTGGGCGCCTGAGTGTGAAAAGGCTTTTAATTTGGTGAAGCATTTGCTGTGTACTCACCCGATACTCAGGGCCCCAGACTTTAACAGGCCTTTTCAGCTGGCAACAGATGCTAGTGGGGTAGGGGCTGGTGCCGTCTTGCTACAGACAGACAATGAAGGTGTGGAACACCCAGTAAGTTTCTTTTCTAAGAAGTTCAATGCTGCACAAAAGAACTATTCTACAATAGAAAAGGAATTACTGGCGATTGTGCTGTCGCTCAGGCACTTCGAGGTGTATGTTCCAGCCTATGGCCCAGTCGTGGTTATCTACACTGATCATCACCCTTTGAGATTCCTAAATCAATTTCACAATCGCAATATGAGACTGACCAGGTGGTCTTTGATGTTGCAGGAGTATAACCTGGACATCCGTCATATTGCGGGATGTGACAATGTGATCGCGGATTGTTTATCGAGGGTAGATGATCAGTCGTAGGCTATTACAGGTGTATGATCCCGGAGAGATTGACACACGGGTAGCCTCCTGCTTTAGTTTGAGTAGTATTTTGCGCTTGGTGCTTGTTGGCTCGCGGTTGTAGCCCAGCGTATTGGGTCGTAAAGCAGGAGTTGAGCGTTTGGTATAGAAGAAAAAATAGGCTGCCCTTATAGTGCAGCCGGAAAAAACATATTAAAATATAAAAATCATAAAAAAACTCTTTCTTTTGTTATAGATAATTGTATAAGTTTGTCATAGCCTATAGAGTTTGAGTAGTCCACGAACTATCAAACGGCTGAGCTGCTGTAAGCTCGCTCTGGGAGCATGATATTATGTCTTTTGCTATTGTTTGGAGGAGTTATGAAATGTGAATTTTTTTTTATAAGATGTGTTTTAGTGATAAACTCAGCGTTGTTTTAGTGCCATGCGGTCGCTGGGTGTGAGGGGTTTGATGAGGTTCTGCGTGTCAGATTTTAGCTCAGGGTTGAGCAAGTAAAATCTTGGGGGAGGTGTGACGCATGCCGAGTATGAGCATGCTGTACAGAACGCTCAGTCAGACCCCACTCTCGCTAGGATCGTCAGGGCAGGAACTTTGGCTGTAGTCCGTGTAGAGTTTCCTAACTCAGTTTATGTGAGCCGTTGTACTATAAGTATTATAATTATGTATTTTGTTTTCTTCTAAGTCAACGAGTTCTATTTTATATCATTAGATATAAGTATTGTGTGTGGGACTTATATATAATGAGGAGAAGAGAGAGAGTTATGTAACGACGGCCAGTGAGCGCGCCACGAGGTAGGTAGGCCTCCCTCCCTCCTCCCTCCTCCCTCCTCAAGCGCGTGGGAAATCCTTTGTCGATCCCAGATTGAGAGAGAATATGACGTAATGATTGTCAGTGGGCGGTCCTTAGTAGTTTGCGATATGCCGCTAGAGGGCCGAGTATAAAAAGGAGAGGTCCTCGCCACAATTCTTTAGAACTCATCAGGCAGAGCGACTTCTCAAATCCCTTGCAACTATCCATATTCTTCCGACTGATGTGAACTTTCTCTACTCTCTGAACAGCCTATCTTCTTCTCTTCTCGTCCCTTTTTAACCCATGATCCCTTTGGTGCAGATTTAGTCAGCCAAAGTATTATCGCTTGAGTTCTCACGAGATATATGCCTGTTAGATAGCCTATTTTGGAAGGGATAACTAGAATAGGATTGATTGATGTTTGTTGCACTCGTATATGCATTTCCCTGTGTACGATTATCCATGTTCCTGTTTTCTGCTGGTTTAGGTAATGCTAGACTGGGATAGGGTTTCGGGAGTTGTGATTTCCTATGAGTACTAGGTTTTGGTTGAACCGGTACAATTGCAACGGAGACGTGGGAAGCCTAGGTGGTCTTTCTGACTGTGTACCTTGAGAGTTTAGCACTGTGTTGCGAGTGAGGGCTTTTGCCTCTGCCACCCAACACTGTGCTATCTCGTTTGCTTGACTTTGAGAGGATCGCCAGGAGAGAACCAGATACTAGTGATCTGGATCTCTCAAGAGAGCATCCCGTCAATTAACGTAATTTGGCCGCACAGTCTTAAGGACCTCGCTAGGCTACGAGCCGCTTGCTCAGCCATTGTTTCCTAACCTTAGATATCCCAGCTAGACTTTGCTCGACCAGCAGATACAGCATAGTATTGAAGCTTCTCCTTATGTATGTTATTGTTTATGCACTATTGATTTCATGTGTGGCACGCTTAGCTACTTTAGAGATTAGTGGCCCACGAGCACAATCCTAGTAGGCTATTGTCAGTGCATTGTCGGAGTACTTCTTCTTAATGTTTGCCATTTACTATTGTTTATTCTTATAATTCTTCTTATGTCAACTTAAAGCCTTTAATTGCCAGTGTGTTACTTATTGAATTGCTGTTCAAAATCCGATACTTACTTCTTACGAGTATTCGAGAAGCATCTAACTTTATCAGAAGATTCCTTGCTTGATGCTCGAGGACTATTGTTTAACGTAACGTAATAGTGCCGATCCGAAGTAGAGGGTGGAGGACTTCTTAAGTTCTTAGTCAAGGGTGGATTACTTCGGCTTCGGCCAACACTATTCTTTAGTGTTGTAGTACTTTCTTCTTTGTTTGATTGTTGACCAGACTAGATAACTCCCGTCTTGTTATTAGTCTGTTGTGTGAAACGCTAGTACCGAGTTCTTGTATACCCCGTTATAGCAGATAGAACTCTGGAGGGTAGTGGCGTTTTTTGTTCGGCTGGCAGTACTCTGGGGTTGGGATCGTGTGTTTCCGTTGTGGCAGCGAGCCATACTCGAGTCCTGTGTAAGAGCCCTAGTGTACCCGAGTGCCCGGTCGTAACATCGGGTATACATGCCAAGTACATCGGAGTCATTACCGAGTAAAACGGGATAAAACAGAGTAGGACAGACTAACACTCTGTTCTAGTCTGAGTTTGTTAGGAGTGTGACAGAGTGCAGTCGGTTATACATGCCAAGTACATCGGAGTCATTACCGAATAAAACAGGGTAGAACAGACTAGGACAGAGTAACACTCTGTCCTAGTCTGTGTCTTAACAGAGTTTGTCAGGAGTGTGACTTAGTGCAGTCGGTTATACATGCCAAGTACACTCGACCAAAAACAAAATTTGACACAGGTGAGCTGTAAATAATCTAGTGTGAACGGAATGAATCAGGTGAAACATATGTCTGTGAGGTATTATCATAAGATTTCGACCCACTTCCAGAATGTTTAGAGCGTTAGTGTAAAGATTGTTTTTTGGTCGAGTGTACATCGGAGTCATTACAGAATAAAACGGGGTAGAACAGAGTAAGACAGACTAGGACAGACTAACACTCTGTGTGCCAACCGCCTCTCTGCAGACTTCTGTTTTGTTATGTTATGTTAATAGAGAGATGGCCACCAGTAGGTTATTGAGTATATTTATATGCATTAAAGCATAATAACTGCAAGATAACCTGTTCAGATGTTAATATATGCGTGTATATGAGTTAGTTTGTTTGTGAGTTGTGCTTATAATTTGGGTTGGGTGTGAGAGGGATCTGGCTTGTGGGGCCAATCGGCTTTCTGCAGGCTCCCATTTCCTATGTTCTTATGTAAGCCTACCTTACTTAGCCTAGCCCTTTCAAGATCCGATACCTATTGGTTTCCTTTTCTCTGGCTATTGTGAGAACATTTTCACTAGATCAGGAAACGATCTGCGGGAGTGTTGGCGGGATTTTTATTGGCGGGAAAGGCATGACAGCATATGGAAGGGATGGGTTGTGCTTAAAAGGGATCTGCCTTGTGTGTGCCAAAAGCCTCTCTGCATACTTCCGTTTATTTATGTTATGTTAATAGAGAAATGGTCACCAGCAGGTTATTGAGTTTACTGTATTTATAAGTAGTAAAGCATAATAATGGCGAGATAACCTGTTCAAATGTTATTATATGCGTGTATATGAGTTAGTTTGTTAGTGAGTTGGGCCTATAATTAGGGTTGGGTGTGAGAGGGATCTGCCTTATGTGTGACAGACTATCTCCAGGAGTCCATGGTGAGTCCATGCAGAGTCACTGCTCGGTTACAGTCGGTTCCACACTCCTTGATGTGGGAAGGCCCCTTTAGAAGTAATTGGCGCAAGCTAGGGCTAGCTAATATCATATAATATACAGTATAATATACTGTATAATATATCAAACACTATATAACTGGTTGACTGATAAATTTAGAGAGAGCGAGATAAAATTTTGATCATCAATTATTCTCCCCCACCACACATACCTCAGCACCCCAAACAAAGGCATCCACAACAACCCCAATTAATATCGCAAGCCGCCTCTCTCTCTCTCTCTCTCCTGATCATTATTACTCCCCCACCACACACACCTCAGACCACCAACAAAGACCTCCACAGCAACACTAATTAATATCGCAAGCCAATAGCTGATAGGTAATCTGGGATCTCATTTAATAGTTGAATCTATTGTATCGATAAATTATTTTCGTTTCCGTCATGTGGGTATGATATCTGCATCAAAGTGTTCACGCCACTGTGAATTTGTACATTCAACCAATATATATTCCGTTTCCAGTAGGCCAAATATCTGCTCCCATTATTTTGTGTCCATTATGTGTAGACCCAAATCTGTTCAATAATAAATTTGATCCTCAGTGAGAGTTCAAAGGCCTAGCCAGCGTATTTGCATCAATGAACACCTCTCTATACTAACATGAAAACAATATATTTCACAATAGGCTAACTGTCCCAAATACCAAAGAACAAAATAATGTAATGTGCGGATAGAAGGAAATTTGCCTATAACATGGAATCTCACTTTACACACACACACACACACATACACACACACACACACACACACACACACACACACACACACACACACACATTGCTGACGATACAAAAATTGCAAATAGCGTACTCTCAAAAGATCAAGTTGACGATATGCAACACAATCTTGATAAATTGTCACATTGGGCCCAAATTTGGCAAATGAGTTTCAATGCGGATAAATGTAAAGTACTACATATCGGATACCTAAATGAGAAAGCAAACTATTCGATGAATGGCACTCAGCTTAAGAATGTAAACAGAGAAACCGATCTGGGAGTAACAATATCGAGTAACCTAAAACCGAGTCAACAATGTTCAGAAGTTGTTAAGAAGGCAAACAAAATAATTGGCTTTATAGGCAAGTCATTTGAGCATAAATCCAAAGACGTTATCGTAACCCTTTACAATTCCTTAGTCCACCCTCTTCTGGAATACTGCGTTCAATGCTGGTGCCCTTATTACCAAAAAGACATAAACAAGCTAGAACGAGTTCAACATAGAGTTACCAAAGTGATACCTAGCCTAAAGAACAAACCATACGAAGAGCGTCTTAGAGAATTAAATCTATTTCCTTTAACCCAGCACAGATTAAGAGGTGACTTAATTCAAGTGTTCAAAATCATCAAAGGCATCGACAATATGAACTGTAGTAAGTACTTCACTATCGACCAATCTAATTACACGCGGGGAAACGGTTGCAAAATTATTGGTAAATCTTTTAACTCACACGAATCTAAGAATTTTTTCTTCAATCGAGTTGTCAACTTGTGGAATGGGCTTCCCCGAGACGTTATAGAATGCAGCACCGTTGATTAATTTAAACTCCGCCTAGACAAATATCTCACATCAAACCCGCGACTGACTGCGTTTGTAAATGAATAACTTTATTTTATCCTCCCCTCAGTTACTAACCCATATGTCCTCTACTAACTTCCTAGTCCTGCCACGGACATTAATTCCAGGGCAGTAGTTCCCTTTCCAATGTTCCCTTACCCACTCTAAACCACTGTTTGGACACTTGATCCTCAGTGTTTTGGAGGACAAGCAGCCTAGAAGAGTCACTAGAGCTGTTGTTGCTTGATTTCCTTTGTACTCCTTTGTACTCCTTTGTACATACACACACACACACACACACACTACACACGGAGAGTCATAGGCATTTTGCCTTATCAACTCCCCTTTTCTTGCTAATTTTCTCCTATCTCTATCTACTTGTTGTTATATTGTACCTGTCTCTCTCTTCTACCATTGTTACAATGATCAGCGTTTTTCAGATGTTTCTTAGTGTATATCCCCTGAAGACTGCAAACTGGCAAATGTGACTCCCATCTTTAAGAAAGGGGATCACGAGTGTCCCAGGAACTATCGACCAATATGCTTGACTTCTAGCATAGTAAAACTCTTTGAAACGATACTAGTAGACAAGATAGCTGACTACCTGGAAATGTACAACTTAATTACAGGTTCCCAACATGGATTCATGCAACACCGATCATTGTCTTACTCATTTCCTGGACATTATCCATGAGATGCTTTAAGTGAGTATGGCAAAAGTAGAGTCATATACATCCTTTACTTACATTTTCGAAAAGCTTTTGACAAATGCTTCACTGAAGACTAATGACAAAAGTGAGTGCACTATGTATCAATACAGAGGTCACACATTGGATAGAAAGTTGGCTAACGGGTAGACAGCAACGAGTGATTATCAAAGGGATTTCTTCTGAGTGGACTCCAATCACTTCTGGAGTTCACTTCTGCTTACCGTATACCTTAATGACATCGGTATTGGTCTGTTGAGTAAGATCTCTAAGTTTGCAGATGACATAAAGCTTGGAAAGAATGTGAAGAACCCAAAAGAGGTTGAACAGCTCAGGATGAAAAGACAGGGTGAATGGTCGTAGACCATTCACTTTTACAATATTATTACAACAATTAGTGTTATTCAGAGCTCTCTCAGTGCAAACCCCCTATCTTGTGGCGAGTGTGAGGCACCCGCCTTTCAACACAGTCCCACCCCTATTCTGTCCAGCTCTCCAACCTAAGAATTAGCAAATTTTCTCAGCCTTTCTTCTACTCAACAAGAGAACTCTAAAACCCTCTCCCTCAATAAATCTTTCCTTCAACCTATGACTTAAACTGGTTTAATCGTTGTGTGTCCAGACATTTTGACCCCAACGTCTCTTGAATATGGCTCTGTCTCTCTTTTAGCTTTGGGGGAGACACTCGTTACAGGCAACCTGCCTTTGTCTCCTTCATACACATAGAAAGAAAAAGAAAAACAAAGACATGGCAGATGCCTCTAAACTTGGCAAAGTTCAAGGTGATGACAATCGGCCAAGCAAACCCCAAGTCAGACTATTCGTTATT